>JAHKKF010506571.1:0-40168 GCA_019740295.1 Labeo calbasu
TCGGTTCGGTTCTGATAGGTTGCCACATCTGTGTTTTTTGTACACTGAAAAAGGTGTGGATTATTACATATCTGCTTAATATTTCTTTTGAGAGAGGTATTATGCGATTTTTATGCAAAATAGGATGGGTTTCATTCATACTGGATTGTGCAGAAAATCCACATACACGTCAAAGAGATAACACTGATGACGTTCCAGCCAGAAAATCTCTAATATGGATAAAGGCATCGCTATTTCTGTAACTGAATAAAACAAGATATAACGTTAACGTTTTGAATTCTGAAATGTAAGGACAATAAACACTCGTCTGCAATAATATATGGTTTATTTGTGTTCTTCAAGCCACACTTCTGGTATTTTCATAATGATTAAGTATATTTGTAAGCCACTGCTAATCGACATACAGTTTAGAATATATTGTCTGCCTCATTCTATGATAAGAAGCCACATCAGATCACAAAAGGAAGTTATTTCAAACACTCGACTGATGCTGTGAAGTAAAAATAAGTTATAATGTTCTCTTTTGCTATACAAGTTTAGAAAGGCTTATCATTGCATTTCATTAGAAGGGAAGATGCTCCGCAAGTGTTGCTTTTTGAAATATAAGCGGGGAAGCATTTTCTCATCTCAGCACGTGAAATCACAGGCACACACACAGAGCAAATTTCGAGAGAAATAAAACAAGGAAATTATTTAAATGCAAAACCGAAAAAACGCAATTCACAAGCGCGTATTGAACTGTGAATGTCATACCGAACAGTTCGATATTATTGAGTATTGTGACATCCCTAATAGTTACAGCAGGCTACAGCTTTAGCATTAATACTAAATGTATACTGTTTTCATACAAACACCTAGGAACAATATTACATTTTTACCATGGTACTGAGGTGCTATATCTGTGGTTTTAACTGTATCATCATCATCTATGGATGATACTATGGAAGAGCAATGGCTAATTTAAAATAAGTTAAGAAAAAATAAATTATTAAATAGAAGAATAATTCAGTTAAAGAATAATTAAACTTCATATAAAAATGAGGTTGCTGCAATTTTTACAGATATTACTGATTTTGACAATAAACATAAATCTACATCTGAATCCTATGTGCATCCTAAATGTGTATTTCTAAGAGACAAAAAAAAAAATGTTATATCATTAATATTATCAGGTAACACAAACCTGTTTCTTGATTTGAAAACATTAATATTACTCATTAAAACATGCAAAACTAAGAAATTATTTTTTTCTATTAAGATATTTATTTTGTCAAGGAAAAATGACTGGAAAAAAATGAAGAATTCAAAACACATGAAGTTTGTCATTTTTTACAACTTTCACACTGTAGCAAAAAACTGCCTTTAAACTTGAAAGAAGTAAAAATGTGACATTTATCGTGATAATTATCGATAATTACTGTGATAATTGTTTGGCCATATCGCCCAGTCCTAATGCATACGTTAAGATGGTGCTCATAGAACGTGGGAGTACTGAGTTATTTTTGCAACTTTATAGGCCTTGAACGGTTAAAATACGTACACTTGTATGAGTCAAAATGCCCGTCTTTGCAAGTATTCTCATAACCAGTAATTTTAGGTCTTAAGTGAAAGTAAACACCTGAGGGAAAAAAAAAAACACATGTAACAGTATATTGGATCCGGGCAGCTCTTAAAGTAACAGCAGTGTAATATTCCTGCTGTCTGTCATTCATGTTAATCAAACAACAAAAGAGAGAAAATCTCACTGCTCTTGACTAAATCTCTTTTGTCACTTTAATAAGAAGAAATATATATTTAATTTAGTGAAGAATATGCAGTGTTTTTATACATTTGATTACTTTATATAATGTATGTAGCTTTTCGTATTAGTTTGTTCTACTGTAGTTTTTTTGTCCCACTCCTTGTAGTTTCTTATTCTTTTTTCTTTCTGTTTACTTGCCTTCAGTAAGCTTGAGTTTTGCTTTTTTTTTTAATTTAGGCTAGTATTAGATTTTCTTGTGATATTGACACTGGTAACAAGAACTATGACTATTTCTATGCTATCAAAAATGTTGATATCATAAGACTATATTGACTATAAAGCAAAAATAACTATATGATGTATTTTGTTATCTCGAAATAAAATTTTGGTCATATCGCCCACCCCTACAGTTAAGACCTTTGGTACAAAGATTATAAATAAATGTGGCTCTTTTGAATTACTATTCATCAGAGAATCTTGAAATATGCAAATCAGTGGATATCTATCAGAAATGTGGATGTTTTTTGTGATTTTACTGGGATGGAAAGCTGGCCATCACCGACTAGAGGCATAATGTTTAAGATAACATAAAAGAAGGGATTTTCTGAGCGAGTACACCCACTAAATGGAGACTGAACACCATTCTGGTTCGCTCCAGCTTAATTTAACCCCTGATTTAGTCTTTATATATATCCGTTTCACTTTCTTTGGCATATCCATCTGTCTCTCAATAACACCAGAGACAGACTGAATGAAAAGAAAAATGAGATCAGAGTCATTAACACATTTTTAGAACAACACAGTGCATCAGACGGCCACTGTTGTAATCAACATCGAAAAAAAAAAAAAAAAAGAATAAATTACCAGGAAGTAAAGAAATGCTGATCAAGAACATGCACATGGTTTTCATATTCAGGAATCACTGCAGGGCTTTCCTGAAATATAAAAGATGAAATAGAAGAGAGCTGATGTTTACTCCAAGTGTGAAAGACTTTCCCATTAATGAAAAACCTCAGGCCAAAGTTCTTTTGTAACAGAAACAAATACTTTGCATTGTATCTTTGAACTAGAAGTTATAACTCATGTGTCATCAACCAGAAAATGTAAAAAATAAAATAAAATAAATACAAATATAAAAAAAAAAGTTCAGTTTTACATTTTTACTTTACATATAAGTGACAGTGCTTTAGATTAGATAAAATGTATCTTTGTTCTAAAACAGTTGCAGGGAAAAAAAAAGAGAGAAAAAGCATTTGATAAGCCCTACTGTCATTCTGCATCTCCATCCAAGATTTCAGCCTCTTTTATGCTTGGATACTAGTGGATTCTCTGATGAAAAATGTCAGTTCAGGTTGTCAGTTCTCTGTCATCACACATTGTTAGGTATGGAGTACAGCATAAAATCTAGCTTTCACAAAACATCTAAATGTTTCAGCAAGGTAGACAATGACATGTGAATAGAGCTACTGATAGATTATATATTGTGTCGTTACTGCTCAAGTGGTTTACTTTAACTTAAAGGGTTAGTTTACCCAAAAATGAAAATTAGCCCATTATTTACTCACCCTTCAGGCATCCTAGTGGTATATGACTTCCTTCTTTCAGACAAATGCAATCAGAGTTATATTAAAACTGATCCAGGCATTTCCAGGCTTTATCATGTTGGGTGGGCGGGTGTTTCTCTTCATAAATCCAAAACAAGTCCAATAAAGTGCATCCATCCATAGTAAAAAAGTGCCTCACACAGCTCAGGGGGGTGAATAAAGGCATCCTGCAAATCGATGTATTTTTGTAAGAAAATATCCATATTCAAAATGTAATAACCACCTTAATCTAGCTTGCGCTAACAGTTGTACATGGAAGCAGCTCAGGGCGGATGACATAGGACGTCGGTGCTGCATATGCACCTATGAGTCTTGTAAAAACCAACAGGAGCAAATGAAGCAAAGTTTCCTTACTTTACCAAGTCTCCTCTTGGTTTATATTGAAATCCTCCATAGACCACTTAGAATTTGAGACCGGTGTTGTGTTTATCTCCACGGCAGGTTCACATTCATCATGTCTAAGCGGTGCATACACAACGCAGATGTCCTACGTCATCCGCCTGGAGCTGCTTCTGTGTACAAGCAGTTGGCACAAGCTAGATTAAAGTGATTTTTACATTTTAAATATGGATATTTTTCTTACAAAAACGCATCGATTCACAACAGGCCTTTATTCACCCACCGTAGCTGCGTGACGCACTTTTTATTATGCATGCACTTTATTGGACTTCTTTTGGACTGATGAAGAGAAACACCCGCCCATGCCATTCTAAAGCTTGGAAGTGCCAGGATCATTTTTAACTAATATTAATAATAATAACTATAAATAATAATAAGACTGCATTCGTCTGAAAGAAGGAAGTCATATACACCTAGGACTCCTGGAGGGTGAGTAAATAATGAGCTAATTTTCATTTTTGGGTAAACCATCTCTTTAAAAATCAAATATAAACTAGCAAAAGGAAGCACTGTCATTAGATTTTATTCATTTAATTAAAGGGGTCATCACATGCAAAACTCACTTTTACATGTTGTTTAAACATAAATGTGTGTTGGCAGTTTGTGTACACTCCCACCCTATAATGATAAAAATCCACCCAGTGGTATTTTTTTAATCTTTGTAAGTAATATCCCAAGTAATGGTTTCAAATCAAGCCATTCTCAGATTCTTGTCGGTGTGACGTCACACGACCTTCTAACCTTAGACCCACCCTGACTGAGCTGTAACAGTCTGACCGCCATTGTGTCGACTCCGCAGGGGAAGACAAGAATGTCTCAGATTGAGCAATTGAGGTGTTTTGTTGTTGGATGTAATAACGAACATAGCAGTCATCATTTACTCCCGACAAAGCCGCTGAAGACGTAGAGGATTAACATTACTTTAGTTTTAGAAGGAAACGTGTCCGGCGATCTACACATAAATGTGTTTGCACAAATCATTCGTGATCCAACTTCACCTACAGCAGAAGTGAGTATAAGTGTTTTAAAATAAAAATAAATAAATAAATAAATATGCATCTTTGCAAATCACATTTTTTAATTATGTGCTTGTTAGTAAGTTTAGCAGCTAAATGTGGCTAAAGTAAACAGAACGGCTTGTCACCCCACAGTTGAGAGGGGCGGGGTGTGCAGAGCTCATTAGCATTTAAAGGCAAATGCAACAGAAAGGCTCACTCTGAAAAAGGCTGATTTTGACAAGTGTTTTTTACACTACCACGGATAAATTTTAACCAAAGTATGTTATAGACTTCTCATTAAAACCCTACAACATATTTTATTTTCAAACAAATACTAACTATTCATAAAAGAATCCTAAAAAAATATATATATATCAAGGTTTTCACAAAAATATTAAAGAGGTAGTTTACACAAACATAAAAATTCTGTCGTTAATTACTTACCCTCATGCTGCTTCAAACTCGTAAGACCTTCATCTTCGGAAAACATATTAAGATATTTTGATGAAATTCAAAAGCTTTCTGACTCAACGTAACTGACACATTAAAGACCCAAGGACATCATTAAAAAATAGAAAAAGTGTTCTTGTAGCTTCATAAAATTAAGGTTGAACCACAGATGTCACATGGACTATTTTAACGATGTCCTTACTTATGCTGCTGTCTATGCAGGGTCAGAAAGCTTTTTGATCTTTAGCAAAAATATCTGACAATAATAATAATAATGTTTATGGAGCACAAATAGTAATACTTTTACTAGCAAATATTTGTCTAGAAAAATTTTCCTTGGTGCATAACCCGTTTACTTAGAATGTGTCAGATTATGAAAAAAAAAAAAATAAGTGAACAGGTTTTAAATGCTGTAAACTCACAAAATGTGCTAACTGTCTCATAACGACTATAACATTTATCGGCAAGTTAGAGAATTGTAAAGAAACATATAAATATGCTCAAAAGTTATTCTACAAACTTAATTTATATAAAAATAACCACATCAGTATGTGTTCAAATGTTTTGCAATATTTTTTAGTTGGCTGTGTGAAGGAGCAAACCTGTTATGCAGAGCTCCTTCAACTTTCACACTGACCTTGTGAAACACGGAGGCAGATCTCCATGGCAACTCTGCAGCGAGCACTGCAATAGCTCCTTCCAAGAAATAAATGACGGTGGCTCTGCAGAGGGTAACAACAGAAAGAGAGAGAGAGGGATGGAGAAAAATATCAACTTTTTTATTAGTGAAATACATAAGATGCATTTAAACACACAAAACACAAACAGCTGGTCTAGATAACACATTCTTTTACTCTGTAAAGGGTGAACAGATTCTTGTCCCACTCTGAAAAAAAAGCTGCTATCAAGTCGCTGCCGCAGCACTCATCTAATTATTACAAAGGTCAATATTCCTCAGGAAGGTGAATGAGAATATACGACACTCTCCTGAGACGCAGACAGGGGGGATGCTGCGGTAAGGATGGAATAACACTAGTTTGCATCTATCTAGCATATAATTGCTTCATAAAGAGCAATGGACATATGGTTATTCATATTATATAAAATACAGGTAATATGCAGCTCTTTCAGTTAGTTTTAAATGATGAAATGTGTGATTGTCAGATATCCACAATATCTATTTAACCTGTCGCATATATATATGCATATATATATATATATATATATATATATATATATATATATATATAGCATTTACATCACCTTGATTTGAAGATTGATAGATAAGCGAATCAGTATAATCTGTGAAATGTGTGCAATTCTTGAAAGCTTTTTAGGACGATTTTTTATTCACTCTCTAAATGACTCCATCATGTTCCATCAGGTGCATTATAATTACACAAAGAGGCTTATGAAACACTATTAGGGGCGGTTCATGCAGGACAAGCTCTTGTGTTCAAAAACAGCTGCAACTGAACAAATGCATCTATGTAGTATATAGAAAATAACATTAAAAAATAGCCCACTCATTTCTCTTCAAAAGCAGGTGGGCTTGGGGGCCTCATCAAGTCATGGGTCTAATCAGAGAGGTTGTTTTTTTTTGTTTGTTTTTTTGGAAAAGTAGCAGTGAGGACCCTTTCAGGCTGTGAAGCCTTTGAAGTCATGATAATACGAGAGTGCTCACCCTTCCATCCCTCTGGAGGAATTGCCCAAAGCTTTGGTAAGGCAGACTCACGCCGATGAAGGCAAAGATAACAAGATGAAAATCCCCAATCAGATTCCATCTGTGGAAATGGTGGATTAGCCTGGCTTTGAGTCACCACGACACCAAGTCGATGTTTACGAGGCAGCAGCCGACGTTGGACTGCCTTGGGTAAATCCAATGCTGGCACGCTCAAGGGCCCATCTTCATGTTTTGTATCAGCCTCTTCTGACAAGAAAGAGGAATATTCAATTAACTTGTGCAGTTGCAGCTTCAGGTGTTGTTCCCCTTGTTATTATTCAAAAGCTTTCTTCTTTGTCTCAAGGGTTAGTGAAACCAGGTGTGGATCTCACTTTTTGGCATAAACCAAGCTTGCGTATGCATAAGTTATGTGTGTGTGCACGCACGTACCTAGAAAACAAACAACACTTGCAAAGACTGGGACAAATAAGGATTACTTGCAATCAAACAAACACAAACAGATGCTCAAAACAGCAGTTTTGGATAATACTGAAAATCTGGTCAGTTTTGAACAAGACGTTAACATAGATGATATGTATTTGCCATGGCGGATTTTATCCTCACCACTTTATGAATTTATGATTTTGTCATCTAATACAGAGCAAGCATCTCTGGTTGTGGAGCAGGTATCATTTTGTCAGTGTGTCTTGAAATGAGCGGTGATATGGTGCTGGAATGTATTATTTTTAATGCTGTGTGGTCGTTATGGTTGTTATTAGTCGAGAAAAGTAACAGCGGCAATATGTTCCATCGAGCACACAGCTGTCAGACTCCAATCTATCTTTTCCAGCTCCCTCTGCAAAAAAAAGAAGGACAAATGTGTACAGCTGCGTGATCAGATTTTTTTAAATGAAAGGTTCTATTAGAGCAAATGAAATTAGAACCCGGATCTACTAATAGATCGACATCATCATTAATCCAGTGCAAGGTCTAAAATGCACCTATCTTCTGATTTTCAGATCTAAAAATGTTAGATTACACATGCGTCACCTAATCTATATATAATATTAATGAGTTAAAGGGATAGTTTGCCCAAATATGAAAATTCTGTCATTAATTACTCACCCTCATTTCATTCCAAACTTGCAAGACCTTCATTCATCTTTGGAACACAATTTAAGCTATTTTTGATGAAATCTAAAAGTTTATTTTGTGAACGCGCGGACTGACTCGAAAGAGAAGAAATTGTTGTTATAAAGTTATTGTAATAAAGTTATTTTTGTTTACACTGCACACAAAAAGCGTTCTTGTAGCTTCATAACATTACGGTTGAACCACTGATGTCACATGCACTATTTTAATGATTTCCTTACTACCTTTCTGGGGCTTGAATGTGTCAGTTGCGTTACTGTCTATGCAGGGTCAGAAAGCTCTCAGATTTCATTAAAAATATCTTCATTTGTGTTCCGAAGATGAACGAAGTTCTTACAGATTTGGAACGACATGAGGGTGAGTAATTAATATCAGAATTTAAATTTTTGGGTGAACTATCCCTTTAATACCATGATGTAATTTTGTGATGTCATAACCAGTATAAAAAAAATGCTGATGGACTCCAGGTAAAATGAGGGCCACTGGAAGCAAGAGGGGTCAAACTAAAGTTTTGAAAAGCAGAGAGACACAGTATATGTGGCAGTAGAGTCAGGTTGTGCTGTCGGAGCTTGATATTAGAGTTGGCAGAAAATAGGCTGGCAAGGTCAGTGCAGGTGAAAGCAAAGGGAGACAGACAGTTAAGTCCTTTCACTGAATTCCAATGTCACACACACACACACTTACAGAAAAACACATAAGACGACAAACTACTATTGCAAAGATGTTTAGATAAGACAACAGTGGCTACGTCATTGCACTGCACAATACAATAGCAAAAGCAAGTGGCATTTATATTTGAGAAATATACATACTTTAAGCAACAGTAATTGAATAAATGTCTAAGAATGATTACGTTTTGAGAAAACCATTATTTGTTTGCAGATGCCACTTGGATTTCGTAAATATTTGGTATCTAATGTAATTGCATGTGTAATTAGAATAAATAGAATGGCTTACATGTTCAAGAGTGTGCAAATACATCTGTGGGTCAGATGTTTGTAGTCAAGTATTCTTTTTGAGTCTTTTCAAATTATTTCAGACTTTCAGGTCCATTCAGCACATACACTACCAGTCAAGTTTTTGAACAGTAAAATTTTAAATGTTTTTTTTTAAAGACGTCTCTTCTGCTTACCAAGCCTACATTTATTTGATCCCAAGTACAGCAAAAACAGTGAAAAAAAAAAAAAGTAAATATGTTTATTATTTAAAATAACTGTTTTCTATTTTAATATATTTTAAAATGTAATTTACTCTTGTTATTTTAAAAAGTAAAAATATTTCACAATTTCCTGTTTTGTTTCTGTACTTTGGATCAAATAAATGCAGGCTTGATGCGCAGAAGAGACCTCTTTAAAAAGCATTAAAAATCTTATTGTTCAAAATCTTTTGACTGGTGGTGTATAACATCCTATCCATTCTACACAGAGTGTTCTGTATTTATGTGAAAGATAAGAGGTCCATTCACGTGCTTTCATTACAAACCCATAACAATTTATGGATTCTACATTGATTCAGATATTCCCTTTTATTTCATAACCTGAAGCATGCTTCATAAATTATGAATCCTGCCAGTCAATTCAGTCTATTGATGAAACATTAATCAGCATACACTACTTTTTCAAAGAAGAAAACCATGATAATATAAGAGGCAAACATTCTTTGTGACGGTATGGATTATGCACTGGATTATAATGAGATAAAAGCATGCAAAAGCAAAGGAATTAAATAAATAATGCAGGTGTGAAGTTATTACTTTGGCACAGAAAAAAACAAACATAAATACTGTTCGACCCAAAACAGCCGTTAATGCAATGTGCAAACCCACCTTTGAAAACCGGGCAATCATTTCCAGGTGTGTGTAACCACAAAGAATTATTCATTGAGCCTGGCAAATCTGCATCACTGCTAGAGTGCAAACAGATCTTTTTTTTTTTTCCACTCACCGTTAAGCTCTAAAATGAGTCGTTGAAGGAGAGGACAGGAGGAGCTTTGGCACAGAGATCCAGGCATCAGCATGCAACCAGAGGTGGCTCGTACGATCCCCCATCAGCAATCACGCCGTGAATGAACATCGGGCCCGTAAGGAAACTGACAGCAGCGAATTCAGTTAATCCCTGCAATCTGCAAAGCAAATCAAGAACATAAATTGTGATTAAACTGAAACAAAGCACTGTTTTATTTTGGTTTGAAAAGAACCTGACAGGAAAAAAAGCTTTTGTAGGGCTGCGTTTGTCAGGGTAGTGACAGGATTCTGTGTTGCATGGGTCAAATCAGTGGCTGGTGTCAAAATATGTCTTTCAGCATGTCTTGCAATTATTTTCTTTGTTGGCAAAGAGAGATAATAGTAGCTTGCACAATCCATTGTTAAGGTCAACAAAAGACGATTATGACGAACTAGAAGCTTTCAGAGTGACTTAGAGGCTTGCGTCAAATGAATTCTCATTCTCATCACCGAATCTGACATTAGGGAGGAGTCAGTAGAAACACATTTGCCATTTTTGTAGTTCACCATTCAACAACCGCCGTAGTACAATTCATGAACAAACAGGCCTTTAAACAGGTTTGTTTAAGTGAATCAAAAACATACAGCATATAACTACATATAGTCTCGGTCACAAACAAATGATTCTTCTGAGCCATTCCTTTTAATGAATCACTATTGGAATAAATTAGACAAATTCTTGATGTTTTTTTAGGGTTGGGTTTTGACACAAATTTCATGATTTGATTCGATATTGATTTTTTGGATATATATCAGGTACAGTGCATGCCAAATTTTCTCAAGGATAAACCCCCCCTCTCAACTAATGCTTTAAAATATAGATGAGAGTAAGGTGGTACTACATTACTATAATATTGAAGTTTAAAATTAACTGATTTGTATACAAACACTTAAATTACACTCAATGAAGTTTTTATTATAATAAAGTTACAATTACATAATTATATTTCTACTCCAATTCATTTTTTGGAAATATAAACATTTAAATGGTGACTTCCATAAAAACAACAGATTTATACAGTATATAGAGAGAGAGATTTATTTTTAGATATAATGTGAAACAAAAAACATATATTGTATAAACAACATTACAAAAAATTCTTTAACAAAAGCAAAACTAACAAGAGAAAGACAAAGGAATAAACGAAGTAAAAAAGAAAAAAAAAAAAAAAAACTCAGAAATAATCTATAATGAAAAAATAAAAAGTCCAAAAATCTAAAAATAATGTACATTCCTGCAATTATTTTGCAATAAGAGAATGCTCCAAAAAAGAACCCCAAAAGATTTTGATGATTTCCTAACATTGAAAGGGATTTTCTCAGGGGTGCAATATGAAAAACTTAACAGATTTATTCAAACATAATTTAAACACTGGAGAACAGTAAAAATATACTGTATATATAATGAACGTTATAAAGTGCATATATTTAGCAAAATGCTCCTCTCTAGAGTTTATTTTTCTAGCTGACTAAAGACTTAATGGTCACCGAATATGTTTCTTTCTGAGGTAAATGTGACGTTACCTGACATTGTTTACAATCTGTTATATATTGACGTCTTTGCGCGGTTGAAACACTGAACGATTACATGATGCAGGATACAGATTTCGGTAAGTTATACTCTCATAACATACCTTAGAAACTTAGGATCTTCTTGCTCAAACTGTATTAAAGCGGAGGAGATGATCAGTTCATGCGGTTCGTGCTGACGCTTCTCTCAAACTGAGGCATTACAGCGATCCATCACTCCACATTAAACAGCGCCAAGACGGCTTGTATTGTTTAAATGCTGTAATAAAATAGACAGAATTTGAAATCTGAGACTTTGTTACAAACCCTACAACGTTCTGTTCTGTTCATTAACTGAAAATCGGCCAGACTAATCGACTCTTGGGATTTCGTAAAAATGAGAATCGATTAAAAAAAGAGAAATCTTTATTTTTTACCCAGCCCCAATGTTTATATATAAGCAAAATGTACATTGTAACTAAAATTATGCCCAGATGAAACAGATTCAAAGAGCTTGTGGCACCGAATTGAACTGAATAAGAAAACTGTATCGATACTCAGCCTTAATGGCAGCTGAGAGGTGAAAAAACATTTATTTATAGACATAAAATGTCACCTGCAAGATGGGACCACCTGTTGCATGGCACCACAACAGCTGTTTCCTTCTAGAACTAAATGAAGGTGCTCATCATTGGCCTCATGCACTATTTTGTCAAGAGTTGTGTGCTTCTTTCTAACCATAGTGAGAGTGAAAAGCAGGGAGAAGGAAGAGGAGTAGGTGAACTCGGCAAATGTATTATTCAGTATGCACAAGCGAGCAGCCCAAATGCAAACGTCTCCATTCACCTCACATTAAGGGCACTCAAGACACCCTCACAACTCATTACGACGCAGACAGAGAATCGACAGTACGTAACACGTCCCAGGACCAGCTGGGCCAAGGTAACAGGGTGCATCATGAGGGCCAAGCTTCTGCCTGAGAAGCTGACACTTTGCAAATGAGCTTGAAGGTGAAGAGCACATGCTGATGGCTGGCGGGGGAGAGCCCAGGGCTGTGCTCACATGGGCCTGTTGATAGCTATGGATCGTTCTTCTATCCCTCCACACCAGTGTGCATATATGAGAGAGAGCGAAGGGGAAGCACAAATAGTCTCTGAACCGGCAGGTAGATCCCTGGGGGACAAAAGAGAGACAGAGAGAACATTAGAACTAATTGGGCATTCAGGAGAAGGATGGATTTCTGTGGCAGAGCTTTGAGGAAGCGAGGAAAAGGGTGGATGCTACAATCAGAGCAAGTACTCCTGCCATTCTACCATGTAGATGTGGTGTCTAATTGAAACATGAGCATTACATGGCTGCTTTGTATGAGGTGCTGTGAAGGAACAAAAATGATCTCCGGGAAAATTATCTAATATTCCTTGTAATCTCAAAAACCTTGTTTGTATCAGTACAATATGGCATGCAGGAGAAAACATACTAAGAACAAGAACTAAACCAGACCATGCAACATTGCAATTTATAGTGCAAAAATAATACATGCTTAACTCCCAAGCTGGTGTTCTGAAAGTTAACTATGAAAAAGGTTTCAGCTCTTCTCCCAAAGTACAGAAGCACTAAATCCAAAGTAGACAGCTGAAAGATTTCCTCTACACACCGTGTCACAAAGTTTAAACAAAGTAGGTTAGACCACAGTCAGAGTTTCCTCCCTTAATGCATTTTTATGTCCCATTTGAGTCCACGTCTTGTGAATTTAGCCAAAAACATGTCATATTTTCCCCATTCCTTACAAGCCTCCAGCATATGAGTAATACCAGGGTCCTGATTATTTGGAGAGCTAAATCCTAAGCCATGAATTAGACTCACTAAATTTCAGCCTGCATTTCTCTCGTATTTTCACAGTAGTCATTTTCCTCCATCTATGAGACATGAAGTGAAATTCAACTGGAATGTCCCAGAACGAATTTAGGGGAGCTCTTTACAAGAGAAATATACAAGCTGAGAAGCATGCAAAGTGTTTTGGTTATTGAAACAGGACAATTGTAAACAAAGTTGATGGAAACAGTGAAAAGTGAAACAGAATAAATCAAGTAGGAACAGTCATACATCATTTGTTTATCTATAAAAAAAAATAAAATAAATAATAATAATAATAATAATAATGATATAATTCTTGGCTCCTGTGACTAAGTGTTGTATTTTTTTTTTCTTTTCCAGGTGTGTCCCTAAACCAATTCTAAAACCTACTCTACTGTGCTAGGATGTAAGATCAATGGAGTGAGACTGGAGAGAATTACATCCATCCGAAGGAGACAGAAAAGGGATTTTGAGATACTCGTGTGACTACTTCACAAGACAGGATATGAAGAAACAGATCATGCTTCATCTCTGAGACAATTTATTTAGCAAAATTCAACTAAACCCTTGGTTCTCCTGTCACATGAACTTGAGCGATAAGTGAGAGACTGGAATTAAAACCGGGCTGAATAGTCTAGATCACAGTGAATCTGCATTACGTTATATCAATTTAATGATGAAAATGAGACAGATTGCAATATTTCTTCTGCACATGCATCTGCTGCTTGGAGTTGGAAGCTCCCTGGTCATTCAGTCCATGCCCTGGAGAGTGCCCTGCCCTCACCAGTGTGTCTGCCAAATTAAGCCCTGGTACTCTCCCCAGTCTGTGTATAGAGAGGCTCCTACAGTAGACTGCAATGACCTGCTACTTATCCAGCTGCCCACTTCCCTCCCTCAAGAGACACAAACCCTCCGGCTGCAAAGTAACCTCATCAGTTCTGTGGACCAGAGTGAACTCCTGGGCCTTGTCAATCTGACAGAGTTGGATCTCTCCCATAACAGCTTTACCAGTACCCGTAACCTGAGGATAACTGACCTGCCAGCTCTTCTTAGCCTGCACATGGAGGAAAACCAGCTGAGACACCTCCCAGAAGCAGCTTTCTTCGGTCTCCCTAACTTGCAGGAGTTGTACCTCAATCACAACAGGCTTCGAAGCATCTCCCCTGGGGCCTTCAAGGGTCTGGATAAGCTTCTAAGGCTTCATCTCAACTCTAATCGATTGGTTGTAATCGACCGGCGTTGGTTCCATGCTTTGCCACAACTGGAGGTCCTCATGATCGGTGGAAATCCTGTGGACACTATTCAGGACCTCAATTTTAAACCACTGAGCTCTTTGCGCAGTCTCGTTCTGGCAGGCATGGGCTTACGTGAGATCTCGGAGCGAGCGCTAGAGGGGCTTCAAAACCTTGAGAGCATTAGCTTTTACGATAACCACCTAATAAAAGTTCCAAAAGAGGCATTGCAAAAGTTGCCGGGTCTAAAGTTCCTGGACTTGAACAAGAATCCCATTCAGCTAGTGCAGAGGGGAGACTTTCGAAATATGCTTCACCTGAAAGAGCTTGGCTTAAACAACATGGAAGAGCTGATCTCTATCGAGCACTCAGCGATGGAAAACTTGCCTGAACTGACCAAACTGGAGATCACAAACAATCCTCGGCTCTCCTATATCCACCCTCAGGCCTTCCAAAAGTTGTTGAGTATGGAAAGTCTAATGCTGAACAGTAATGCCTTGAGTGCCCTGCATAGCCAGACAGTAAGGTCGCTGCCCAGCCTTCAAGAAATCAGCTTGCACACCAATCCCATTCGCTGTGACTGCCTGATCCGCTGGGTGGGAGCCGACAATGACAAGCCAGTCCGTTTCATTGAGCCTCAATCCACATTCTGCTCTGAGCCTCCTGAGCTGAAAGCCCGACGAGTTAAAGAAGTCTCATTCAGAGAGATGGCAGACAGCTGCCTGCCCTTGATTGCCCCAAGCACATTCCCCTCTTACACTGAAGTCAAACATGGAGACAACGTAGCCTTGCACTGTCGAGCGCTGGCAGAGCCAGAGCCAAGTATCTACTGGGTCATTCCCCAAGGCGTGAGATTGACTCCATCCAGCAGCTATGGGCGTTATCAGGTTCTCACAGAAGGCACACTCGAGATTTTTGGAGTCACTGCTGAAGAGGCCGGATTCTACACTTGCGTTGCGCAGAACCTGGTGGGAGCTGATACTAGAAGCTTGACTCTACAGGTGGAGGGAGGTGACCTGGTTCGTGCAAGTACTCAAAAGACAGAGGATACCTTCGAAGTTCAGGATGTCAAAGAAAGGTATGCCTTACTAACCTGGCAAGCAAGCCGTAACGTCCCGACAGCCCATTTATCGTGGGTGTCCAATAGCAGTCTAGAAGACCATCACAGGCACAGCACTCGAATTCTAGCTGGCACCAGGAGATTCAACCTAACCCGTCTGCAACCAGGCACTCATTACAAAGTTTGTCTACACATGGGGCCAAATGACACCTCATGTGTCCATCTAAGGACCAAGGAGGTGTCCATGCCAGATCCTTTACCAGACCTGACCCCGGCAGTCCTGCTGGCAGTTTCAGCTCTGCTCCTTTTATTTGCGGCCAGAGCATGTCATGGGGGAGCCTCATTCGGTTGGAAAGACCACATGCTCGAGCTTGAAAAACCCCACACCACCATTCTGACCCAGGAGGCGAAAGCTTTCATTGCTTCTCCAATACCAGTAAAGTACCTGAATCAGCAGGATCCAGACAAAGTCCTATCAGACGGAAGAGGGAAAGACCTCAGAAATACTTCACCTGGGCAAGATGCTCAGGGGCTAACAAAAGAGGCATGCTGAGCAGAATAATAGAGTTCAAGAAGGATGGACAAAAAAATTCCCTGGAGTATAAGTTTCACAAAGCTCACTTTACCAATCTGACAGTCAAAACTACTGAACAATATTAGACATTTAAGTGGCAGACCCGCTTCACACAACAGCGACCCAGTTTCAAAGTATACTATAAAAACAAAAAAAGGAAAGAAAATTAAAAAAAAAGATATTTGTATTTATTTTGTAACAAAAAAGATACAACAAATATATGTATATTAAAAGCATTTGTTCATATATTCACATACCGTATATCAACCTAGGACACTAAAGCTGTGCTGCCAATCATAATAACAGTTCATATAGAGTCTGTTTATATGCAACCTCCCAACTTGTGTCACAACAGGCCAAATGGTTGTAGAAAGATAAGCACTTATATATTTTTAATACTGAAGAAGAGACTGACATGACACGGAAAAGCAAAGAACACAAATAGCAAGGAAGCCTCTAAAGAACTAAATAAGACAGAATCAAAGCCTTCTGAAAGGCATTCTGCAGGCTGTGGGCAACATTTTTTCTTTTTTTGGTGAAAAACCAAACTTTCTTAAAGCAGGCATTACGAAGAGCTGATATATAAAGGGAGGTGTCTTAAATGTTGTATAACTAATGTTGTATGTACTCTCTCTTTAACAGTGTGTTAAATTGTGCTTTGTACAACGACCCCAAGAGAACGCTCCAAAGTTAAGACCATCCCAGAAAAAAAACGAATGTTTTTCTCCCTCAAAAATGAACTGATCTGACAGGGGGCACAAACTTATGACCCAAAATGCTCAGAGTGGGATGTTTGCCTATTTTGGTCCCCTCCTTCCTGAAATATGACAGACCCTTGCTTAGAATAACAACTCAAGTGAACAGACGTTCTATTCTTGATGGACATACTGCCTAGACATACGTGTCGGCCTCTTTGTTCACACATGTCAAACAAGAAGAGAGGGTCATGGAGAAAGCGTGTGGAACAGCCCCACGATGCCATTCTTTCCAGCAATGAAGGCAAACATTTGGTGACAGGAACGAGGTTCACATCTACATGCACACTGTTTTGTACAAAGCAAGCACGTCAGAGAACCCATCTCTTTCAGCACTGACGAAAAGTGCGGGTCCTGTCAGGCTGCTAATGGGACACAGTTCATGGAAAGATAGTGCCAACTCTTCTTTCTGTAAAAAGAGAAAAAAAGAATTTAAAATGGGCTTTTTCTTAAACAGTTTGTCAGGTGACTATTCAGTGCACAGCACACGAGCTCCGCTATGACTGCTGGACAGCTATACTAATGAGAGACAATCCCAGTGAAAGAGGGGTCAGAGGGCACCGGTGTGCCCCTCTTTCATCCAGGAAATGAAATAAAGCAGCATTGGGGATTGTGAACTGTTCTCTTATATTCTCAAATACGGGGAAATCCATTTTTTACAAGCTGTCATTTTACGGTAATTCGTTTGCTTTTTTTTTTTTTTTTGTAAGTTTGTGGTTGATGTGCCCTCCTGTTTCAGTGGCTCTCTCTCTCTAACTTGACCGTCTTGTCCTGAAATTGGTTTTCCTTCATTATTATTTGTTGCTCATTGGTCTTTTCCCCACCCCAAAAGCTGTACATAAGTCAATCTGAATTTCCTATTCAACATACCACTTTCTGAAATAATTTAGATGACTGTGTGTTAAATTCTATTTTGAGCTATTATTAAAACATTTTGGACTGATATTAAGGTTTGATCAATTGCAGGACACCAAGTGTGTTTACATGCACTTTAAAAGTTTGATTTCAGTCGGTCTACAGCAATAATCCGTCTTTTTTTGTCACATAAACATTTTATTCACAAATGAAAAAGTACCAGTCTGGTTTTTGCAAAATCTCAAAAACGGACCAAGACGATATGATTTTAGCTCAGCTTCTTTCATGTATACACATTAATCAGTCTCAGCATTTTGCGCTTAATCTAAAACACAGTGAGCAATATGCATTTAATTGGACAAACAGTTTTTCACTGTGCATGTAAACATTCTTAATGGTATGGACGTCATACATCACCCTCAATGCATGTAACCTTTAATTCATGCTCTTTCTTAATCAGGGTTTTGAATTACGTTTCCTTCTGTCGCTGGGTTTCATGGAGCCCTTATGCTATTGGTCCAAAAAGGGGCATAATTTCACAGAACTGCCTTAGAGTTAAATAGAGCAACATATCTTCCAATTATAATGAGAACAAATATTCAATCTTTTGAAATGGAATCACCACAATGAGTTACTCCAGTTTCTAGAGATTTGCAAAACAACCCTCGGCTTCTTAAATTTGCTGAGAAAAGAACCTCAGGCTGGTGATGCTCTTCCTCTCAGCAGCAAATGGTATATCCATCCCCCAGTACTCCCCCTTCAGTGCTCTTAGGTACTTCACAATTACCGCAAAGAGCCTGTTGTCTAAAAACAGGAACTTTGAGACAATGATTGATGCCTGAAGAGAAAAAATAAAAAAATAAACAGATATGTTTGGCAGGGGGCAGTGGTTTGTAGGCAACATAACAGCTTTATGCTTCTCCACAGAAATCATCCATAATTGTGAATGACTATAATTGCACATTATAGTTATTTTAAGGAATATTGAAAGTGGGACGGCTGGGTTGTGTTTCGTAACACGTAATGCCATCCTTCACACTCAAGTGGACCCTCTCCAATCTATCAAGCCTGGAAATGCCAAACCATAAGGCTCAATGCACCACTGAACCGTAACTTTGCCGTTTAATGGAGGGGAAAAGAAAAAAAACATTACACTGCAAGATCAAAAGAATATTACAACCAAGCAAGCTCAACTACAACACTACTGCAGCATCTATAGTCGAAGTACATAAATGGTAGGTTTGCTGAATAATGATTTAATAAATGACCTTCTCGATTCAATTTCCTGATCAATGAGAGATAGAAGTCCACTGGATTTCATTGCCTCAAGCTTGAGAATGATTTATATGGTTTCAGCCCAAATCAAAAAACATAATTCACTATTAAATGGTACACTAGTCAACTGATATAATGTGACATTTGACTATTATTGGCTCAATCATTAAGATTAATAACTTTAAAAGGAAAATGTCAAATATGTTGTGCAAATACACTGATATTACTGGATTAAAAATCCCACAGTGACAAAAGGAAACTTTTCTTTTTCAGAAATATACAGTGTCTGTAATGCACAAGCGTACATTGATGAAAAATATCTTAAAGGAGAAGTTGACTTCCAGAACAAAGAATTACAGATAATTTACTCACTCCCTTGTCAAAGATGTTCGTGTCTTTTTTCAGTTGTAAAGAAATTTTGTTTCTTGAGGAAATTTCCAGATTTTTTCTCCATATAGTGAATTTCTATGGTGTCTGCGAATTTAAACTTCCAAAATACAATTTCAATGCAGCTTCAAAGGGATCTTAATGATCCCTGCCGAGGAAGTAGGGATCTAATCTAGCGAAACAATTGGTTATTTTCCCTCCAAAATAATCTCAAATGCTCGTTTTGTCTAACTCTGTCTAATCTGGGTCAATACAGTTAGGGTAGGTCAAAAAACTCCCATCTAATTTTCTCTTCCAACTTCAAAATCATCCTACATCGTTGTTTTACCTAACTGTATAGAGCTTGGATTACACAGAGTTTGCATGCGCATTGCAGAGAATAGACGAGCGTTTGAGGTTAAAAAGCATATAAATCGTACATTTTTATTTTAGAAAATGACCAATCGTTTCGCTAGATAAGACCCTTCTTTATCGGCTGGGTTTGTTCAGAGCCATTTAAGATGCAGTGAAACTGCATTTTGGAAGTTCAAACTCGCAGGCACCATTGAAGTCCACTATATGGAGAAAAATTCTGGAGTGTTTTCCTCAAGAAACCATTTCTTTACAACTGAAGACAGACAGACACGAACATCTCGGATGACAAGGGGGTAAGTAAATTATCTGTAAATTTTTGTTTTGGAAGTGAACTTCTCCTTTAATGAGGAAACAGCTGCTTCACAATTGAACATTCTGTACAAAAACTTTACAGTTAAGGGAACATTACTCACATATTGACAAATCTGAATGTGTTGGATGTCACAGCAGGCTCTGCCGGTTAAATAATCATGGAACGGAAGAACCAAAGCACCTCAGCACTGCCTGAGAACGACTGTCTATCAATTTCCGCACAGACAAAGTGGCTTGCTATGAGAAAAATCACAAGTTCTTTCAATAGGACAGTTAGACCAAAAATATTAGCAATAAAGTGACTCAAGAACAAGTAATAAAAATCAGGATGTGATTAAGAGATCCAAACATTGCCATTTCAAATGTTTTGCTGAAGTCCTAAGTTTCACATTTTAACATTTTGAATGCAATTTTAATGACATATCACAGATTTTTCAGTCTACTACTGTGGTTTCTTCAAATACAGTGGACCATCTAATAAACATTTAAAGTAATCAACTGAAAAACATTCAGTTAAAAGACATAGACATTGGAACATAAACCTGTTGCCCTCATGAACTAAAGGAAATGGAGAAACGCATGTTCACTACCGCTTGGAGTCGGTAAGAGACTACATTTATGGGATCAAAAATTCAATAAGACAGTTACATCACTAAAATTAAAATGAATGGTCTCCTATTTATATTTTAAAATGTAAGTTATTCATGTGATGGCAAACCTGAATTGTCAGCAGCCGTTACAACAGTCTTCAGTCTCATAGAAATTCTAATATGCTGATCTGGTGCTCAAGAAACATTTCTAATTATTATCGCAGCTGAAAACAGCTGTTTCTTAATATTATTGTGGAAACAATTATTTTCTGTAAGTTAAAAAGAACAGCATTTATTTGAAATAAAATTTGATGCATCCTTGACAAATGAAAACATTAATTTCTTCTTGGGGAATAACAAACAAATAAATAAAATTCAAACCTAACACAGAGGAGTATTGTATATACAACACCTGCCATGACTGCAAACTGGCTTACAGCAACACTTCCAACAGTACACACAACATTCACCTAAAACTTTTTTGGATTAACTTCAGGCTACAAACAGTGAAAAATACACCCTAACCTCAGCCGTCCAAGACGAGACCAGCAGGAATTTGAGTGCTTTAAACATCCTGTTGCTCTCTTTTTCCTTTCCTTTAAAGCGTTCCCATTTTCAAAGCCAGGAAGCAGTTTTGTGGAACGATGATAGAAAAATTGATTGTGAAATCTATTTAGTGTGGCTATCGATTTCCCCATAAGGGGAAGGAAGGCAGACCGTGTGAGTAAGATAATGGAATATGGAACGGGGGAGCAAGAGCCCAGAAATGGGAAGTGACACTGGTTAATGGAGTAGAACTGGGCTGTTTTAGGTGGGGCATGAGAGTGTGTGCACATATATTCGTGTGAGGTCCCCACATCTACGATAACACTCTACATTTAGCTCTGCATTTCAACTCGTACATATTTAAGGAACAGCTGATGCCAAAAAATTATTTGGTCATTATTAAAAGGATTGTTCACCCAAAAATGAAAATTGTGTCATTAATCATGCTTATGTCATTCCAAACCTGTAAGACCTTTGCTAATTTTCAGAACAAAAAATACAATAATTTTGATGAAAACCATAAGCTTTCTGATCTGTTTTCCACAAAAATATTAGGCAGCACAAATGTCATACGTGTATATATATAAATAACATTATAAAATATATTCAAATATTTAAAATTGTAACATTTCACAAGATTATTTTTTAATATCTACCCCATACTTGTAAACGGTAAAGTATGTGTGAAAGGTGGATTCTTACCGCCTGCAGGAGCATTGTTGTAAATCCCCAGACCTCTTACAATTCCTGTTTCACATCATTGGACAGACACAGATTTTGTCAATGCTTTGTATCGGAAAGGAAGAAAAGTCAGTCAGGAAAGAAAGGCTCAAAGCAGTGAACACACAATATTGACGAAACAATGAGCAGCTAGACAGCACTGAACACATCACTGCTACAAAAGTGAGTCACTTCATTTAAAATCATTTACAGTTATTTAAATAGTCTGGCTATAACTACTGCATAATAAGGGAAAACAATGAGCTGTCATTCCTCCTGTGTGACTCTGGTATGACTCATTGTACATGCAGAACTAAGCTGTGTCATTAGCAGTCAATGCATCAAGCTATTTCAGGAATTCTAATAAGTATTTATCATTGGATCGTATTTAATGAAATTCACATTATTGTCTCTGCATACATGATAGCAAAGGATGGGCACCTAAGCCTGGCTGCACCAAAAAATGTGGTCATATCATTCTTTCACGCATTGTCAATTCCAAAATCTCAGCCTTTAGAGACACATATTGTAAACAATGTCAGAGAAAGAGTGGGGAAAAAAGAGCACTCATAAATATGTCAGTCTAGTGACTGCATAAACTGAAACTGCCAGTGTAAACATCATGTAAAGGAGGAGAGAGAATAAATAAACCATAAAAAGAAAGACTGTAAGAAGGAAAAAAATAAAAATCGCAAACAATGAGTTTTTCTTCATTGTGAGATCAAAAGGCATGAAAAATGCAAAGAAAGTGTAAAACCGAAGCTTGAAACACTTATAGTCTCATCTGTGAGGACATTGAGCCGTTTATGTATGAACCTCTCAGTGACCAGCTACTGTCAGTTTAACTGATCTAACCTGATGGTAGGCCCATTACGGCAAAGACCTGAGATGGTGAGAGATTAGAGGTGCGATTAGAGGAAGAACCCAATTATCCCTCAGCATGGAGACCGACCCCTCGAGACACTTCCGTTATTGATTTCCAATTACATCACTGTGTCTTCCATTGGACAAGTCTGATAGACAGAAACAAGCAGAATTTCACACGAGTTCATGTGGTCACACCACCTGTGGACACATCAAGCACATGAACAGTGACATTTTAATGCACAGAATTTGCTTTATAAACAAACCGGCTATGTTGAGAATAAACAACTGAAATAAAGGCAGGGTTATGTAAAAGCTTAAAGTCAAAAGGCAGCAAAGCACCATGTTGCCACTAAAGATTTCAAATGATTCTTTAATAACTGAAAGGCTGTTGCTGCCTCCTTGTGGTAGAAAACAAAAAGAAACTTACCTTTTGGTAACCTGAAACATGGATGGTTACAATTGGTGCAAGAAAAAGTCTCAATACATAGAAAATAAACTGTGAAAATACCGCAATGAGGCTGCGAGTAAAAATGAACAACAGCATTTATTCCCATTGGTTAGACTATTTATTTTACAGTTAAAAAACAAACAGAAATTACTGTTCAGATTAAATCCGAACAGAAACCAGGTTTGGATAAAACATACAAGCAAACAAAACAACTAAATAAACTTCATTATATGCAACTGCATTGGCTTAGGATGAATTTGTTCTCATTTTCATACTATGAGGCATAATGGCAGTGAAATAGCAGTGTCTGTACCACACACACACACACACACACACACACACACACAAAGTTTAAGATAAATTTAGATTCACATCCTCAAAAGGTAAATAACACACCATTAATTAGAAATAAACAAAGCTAGCCCTATGGGTTTACTGTGTGTGAAAGCTCTTTCGCCCTCTAATGGCTGAAGACAACAGATTTCCTTTTTAAAGAATCCTCAGTGGCTGCGCTTAATACATAGAGACTGAATCCACTTTGTTATGGAAAACAATGCAGTGCTAAGAAAAGGACAATAACCCTAAAATCCCATATAACAGAAGTGCTCTGGTAAATTTTACTTAACGCTGCCAACAACAGATGACCATTTTGACAAAAAAAAAGTATGGCAATATGACTATTTCAAAACACTTTCGCATAAATGGCAGTTCCATCGAAAATAAGACTGAAGAATTCCTGCTAACTGCTTTCAGGCTCCTTAACCTTCATAAAACAGGCACATGTGTGTGGATGAGAGGCAGAAGGCTGAACTAAACCTCAATCATACATGAGAACTGTTAAGGTATAGAAAAACAAACAAAGGAACAAGAAAAAACTGAGCGTCTTCAGAAACCAAGAAAAGGTTAGGAAGTGAAAAGCATGGCCACTGGCCTAATTACACTTTTCTATTTTAGCTTCCACACATTAAAAGTTTAATACTTCACAATCTGTAATACAGCTGGTTCTTTCACTATAGCACAGGAATGACATGTGACAGTTGACTGGTCATCCCATTAAATGTCATCCTACCAAAACTTAAGTTCATAAATAAATAAATATTCCCGTATAATCTGCTTAAAGCACCTGTTCAAAGAAAAACCATCACCAGGCGTACTAAACATCACACTGGAGTGATTCCTAGAGCTTTAGTCTTTAAGTGCCTGAAATCTGCAAGGGGAAACAAATTTTTTTAGTCTATTCTTCTAAAGTAAAACCAAAACCGGTCAAGTACACAAATGCGCTATAGCAAACTGTCTGCTCTGTTTAAAGTAGCAAAGGTTAGGATTTTAATTTTTTATGCAGGCACAAATACTGAAGCCATGTAATTCTTCTGGGTCTGTTAATATGTTTGACCCATAATTCACATCTTCCCACTCTTGGTAGCAAATCATGGAGGCCTTCTTCTTCACCTGACAGAAAACAGATGCAAATAGATCACTTTTTGTTACGCTAACAAAACAACGGCAAACCGTCAATACAAGGCCAGTTTCTTTAAATTACATTCTGTACATAATTTATACTTGATTTGTACTATACAATATAAATCATTATAGATGTACTGTACTGATACACTGTGCTCATTTAATCCCAGAAATGGTTTGTCAATTTCCCTGCCTTCTTCCGTACAAGGAAACCTTTTTTAAAACTAGTATGCGAGTGTTCTTTTATAATACATGCATGCCTTTAAGATGTTTCGGTCATGCTATGAACGTTTTAATGACCTTCTGTATAACCTGGCCACAGCCTGGGCAAGGAGCATGAAATTTGTGCAGCTTGCGGGCACAGGGGAAACAGGTGATCAAGTGAGCCGTGCGGCCGTGGATGATGTTGCCGTTTCGCGGCCGTACTCGGCACAGCTTGCAGGGTTCCAGTATGGCCTCCGGTTGGCATTCCGTCTCCATGTCCAGCGTGTCCTGGCTGTCTCCCTCTGAGCTCTCCTGTAAGTGGTGGTGAAGCTGGGAAGGCCCCTTTCCCTTAGACGAGGAAGCGGATGATGGGGGAATGTTTCTAGAGACGTGGTGCGAGGGGAGGACGACAGGGTCAGATACGGTCCTAAGGCAGTCAGGCATGTCGATTCCATCATCATCCTCCTCATCTTCATCCCTCTCAGGACGTGAACTGCAGGCGGGGATGTCTGGTACGGAGATGGAGTGTACGAGACGAGGACAGTCCTTGTACCAGTCTTTCCGCAGAGCCCAACAACGCATACAATATCGTTGAAGAGGGGTGTTAAATTTGCGGCACTCTGAACACTGCCACGCATCCTGCCAGAAGAAGAAGTCATTTGAAAAAGATATGCCTTCCATGTATGCAGAACATAAATAGAAAAATGACACACTTCTATACAAATTGAAATCTTACCCTAAAAATACTGATTTCATTATAAACTGTTCATGTGTTTGGGGTGAGCACTTTTAAGAAACTGAAACTTTGATTCAGCAAGGATGAATAAAAGTTTTCAAAAGTGAAAGTTTAGGCATTTACGTCATCACAAAGGGTTTTTATTTGATAATAATGTTAAATTCTGTTCTTTAAAACTTTCTATTCAAAGAATGCATATTTTAGATACAAAATATCAGCACTGGCAATTTAAAGGGAACCCAGGGAATTAGACTTGTATGGCTTAATATAATGTAACTGATGTCTCTTACTGAAATATGTAGTAGAAAACCCATTAAAAAATTATGTTATTGAAAAAAAAAAAATCATTATACACATTTTGGACAATAGGGGCTCCGTTGCACTCTGTGAGCTATTGGTGCTACTTGGTATTTTTACCTTAACACAGCTTGTAATAAGCAATTTGGAAAATAAAATACTGATACCATGCCACGCTGTATGGCTTTTGATTGTAATTTTCAGTCAAAGCGCAACAAGAGAATCAATTAAGTCTTCTCTGCTTTCCAAGCAATAAGAAGAGGAGAAAAGAATGGGAAGATGCCTGTGGATGAATAAAACTTCCTAAAGACCCACGTCTTTGTTCTCTCCACTTTAGCCCTGATGCCTTTGAGGCTTTTAGTAGACCACAGCTACTGAAAGAGTTCCAAACCACAGAGACAAGAAACACTAGATGCCATCCTGGCAGGATGTAAACATGCCGACATTTGTCATGACGCAGCCGTCACTGAAGGAGTTTCTCAGCACGGATTTCACCCGATAGCCAGGGGCATTTAGACTCATTGTGTGGAAAAAAATTAATGGTATGGAATTTGATTTAAGCTGGGCTTGGCAATATGGCAAAAAATTTAAATCTCGATTTTTCCAGAACATTTGACCAATTCTAGATGTTTTGCGATTTTTAGCTAGTCAACTTGAAAATGTAAGAACAACATGATGGCGACAGCCTTGTGGGCAGTGTGCTGACATACAGCACTGTTGGGCTATGGGCGTCCCGAGTTCGAATCCTGGCTCGAGGACCTTTCCCGATCCCACCCCCTTCGCTCTCTCTCTCACTTTGCTTCCTGTCAGCTATGATCTGTCCTATCATAAAAAGGCCAAAAATAAATCTTAAAAAAAAAAAAAAAAAACTTAAAAAGAAAAAGTAACTTTTTCTTTATTAACCCTTTAGTTAAAGAAAATTCTATTCCAAGTGCACAACACATGAAGTTGTCAAAATGATGTAAATGTTAAACAAAACACTTGTTAAACATCTTGAAAGATGCATGAACTACAACTACATCTTGTACAAACATGTCTTATACATATTATATGTTAAAAAATAATATAAGGAAAATGCTTTAAAAAAAGATAATAATAAAAAAAAAAAAATCTCAAAAGTCAAGGTAATTCAAATTCCAAATGACTGAAGGTATAACACCAGTAGACTACTACTAACTATAAATGTTCTGTAAAAACAATAAACAGCAGCTTTCAGCCTGTCACCAAGATGCAAACAAAAAATATCGGTTAACTCGTTTTAACTTTAAAACTTTATAGCCATTTGAATAAAGGCTTTTTATATTTTTTCACATTTTTCAAGTGCCTTGGATTTATACGTATTTTGATGTTACCAAAAAAATCCCGAATCCATGGATTTTTACACCCCAGTAGCAGTTTGCATTTTTAAGATGTCTGTCTAATTTTAAAATTTGGTAATATTTCCATTAAAAAAAATAAAATCATGGCAAAACATTAAATTCAAATTAATCGCTGCACGATTAATTTAAGGCGATTGTCATGCGTATTTTGTCAGTAAAGCCAATTGTGTAATCAGTACTAAATCACCAGCACATGCTTTCAGATTTAGCAGCATTTACTACAGAGCCGTAGTTCACTGACAAGCTACGCTATAACGCATTTATTATTGCAGACGACTTAACCGCGCGATAATGAAATCGAAGAAATCTTTCTGCTATATTGACAGCTGTTTGCATAGCTTCTCAGAGAACTACGGTGAACTCTATGCAGTAAATGCTGCTACATCTGAAAAGCACATGAAAATACCACATGTTTTTACTCCAAACACACTTCATAACGTCAGTTGCGTGTTTGAAATAAATCATTCTGTGAGATGATGTGGCTTTTTACACAGAATAAGGAACGGAACATATTTCATAGTATTCTAAGCAGTGACAAAGGCACTGCATTATTATATACAATATTAAAGAAAAATTATAAGAACTAAATAAACCATATTTTGTTGTAGTCGTGTGTTTATCAATCAGTGAAAGCAGTTAAATCTTTTGTTTATTCAGCTGCAGCGATCGTGATTTCCTGATCAGATCAGATCAGATTAGATCAGATAGTAAGGACAGATCAATATCTGATCTTAAAAAACATATTGCAATTGCAAAAACGAGTGATGATGTGATTTATTACATTATCTAAAGCAGGGGTCTCCAAACTCTGTCTTGTCCAGGACCGAGTTTAGAGACCCCTGCTCTAAAGTGTGTTTGATGGTTTCTTCTTCTGGCATATTTGGAGTTTCCGTGCGAGAGTGCACTCTGGCCTTCAGATGGAGATTTACTACTGATCACAGAACCATGCATCCCTGACAAGATGCGCATGGCAATCGCAGTTTTTGCTAAATTCAAGTTATTCAAGTAATTCAAGTTATATTAAGCTATATACACAAGTCTTAATACCCAGGGTTTTCTTTAAAAACCCATTTAAGTTGATCAATAATAAAGAGCAACAGCACTATTTTTCTTGTGTACCTGTGTGGAGATCTCTGTATCAGTGTCATCACTTAAACACTGAGAGTCATCATCCTGATCTTCCTGCATCTGAAAAGTGAAAAACTACTGCATTTAGCTGGTTATGAAAACTCAATTATCTTAAAATGTCACAACAGAAAAAAAAAGTAACTTCACCTTCCGGTCATCTTTACTATCTTTCCCGGTCTCCTCTTCTTCATGTGGAGACTCCGCGTCACTTCCCTGCTCCAGCACTGCCTCCTTCATCTCCACACTCACTTGCTCACTTTCTGCCTCATTCAGGAACCAAAGATCATCTGTGGTGTCAGAAACGATGGCCGTATCCTCGTCCTGTCCAGGAGAGAGCTGTTCCCTCAGTCTAGTTGTGTGACAGTCTCACTACACTCAAGACTACTGAGTTTTCTTGTTTTTCTTCATGAAAATGACCAAATGAATTATGTTCTGGGTATCGTGCCCACTTACTTGATTGGTGTGAATATCCGTTGAACCATTGCTCCGGCGAGTGTAATTACTTCTAAGGTTACCCAGAAACCACCAGGGCAATCCAGAAAGATCCCACTCTTCCAGAGTAACATCCAGCTTTGGCCGTTTGCAAGCAGACCTGGGCAAGCCATCTGAGGAGTCTGTAAGGATAGATCAATATCTGATCTTAAAAAACATATTGCAATTGCAAAAACGAGTGATAATGATGTGATTTATTACATTATCTAAAGCAGGCGTCTCCAAACTCTGCCTTAGAGGCCCAGTGTCCTGCAGAGACACAGGCCCTCCAGGACTGAGTTTGGAGACCCCTGCTCTAAAGTGTTGATGGTTCAAGTTGACCTTCATCAGGATCACGTGGTCTGCGTTGTGAGCAGCTCTGTGTCGCGCCAGTGCTGGAACTACCAGCAATGAGAGCTTGTCCAGAGCTAATGGACCCACTGGAAACCTACACGGCAAGGGAGAAGTCGTATTAGCACACAGTAATGACAAGACACTCGGTAGGACAGCAGTTCCTTCACAGCAGTCACCCATGGGTGTGGCAACAAAAGGCCAAGTTCTCACAATTAGAGGGAGGGGGAAATAACAGGAGGTTTCTAAAAAGGTTGCTTAGAATGAATCACAAATGATAGAGATATTAGACACCGCTGAGCTACAAGTGCAAATAAAGTAGCTTCAAACAAGTAGACACCTGTTATCTAAATTACATCTCACCACTAATACCAGTAATGTTGAGAGGAAAAAAAAAAAAAAAAAAAAGGCCAATCCAAAATGATAACACCTTTCAGTGTTCATATTATTAGCATTAATCACTCAAAACCTTTCTATTTAAAATATTCTGATTAGCACAAATGCATGACGGTACCAGGCACCTCATCCCAATCCCACATAACTTCGTTCTGCCAACTCATAACCGTAAACCGCCATGCCAATGGTGTTAAATGTGGATGGGTGTATGACAGAGGGGAGAGGGGTGAAAAGGGCCAGTGAACTGAGAAGGAAGCTGCAGTCCTTCCGAAAGAAGCAACGATGCAGAGAAGGAAACTCTGAGCGACAAACAGAGACAGGTACTCTGTCCCCCAGCAGCCAGGCCCACGCTGGTGGCTTCTCCGGAAGGACCACCAGACTAAGCCGGCCGTGGGGAAGTACAGAGACGGTGCCACTCTGTACAGATACGGCTAGTGGAGACAGCTGCCGGCCTCCCCTTCGTGGCAAACAGGCTACTGATCATGATGCAATTCCACACACAAAAATTGCACTGTAGCGAAAGTATGAGCAACTACAACGGAAAGAAAAGGCGCAATGGCTTGAGAAGACAATCAAGGACATTAAAGTATTTTAAATGTTGATTAGAGCACAAAAACCTGACAAATGTAAAAGCACTGTAAGTACTGTATGCTGAAAAAGCAACCATATAATGACCTTATGAAAAAAAAAAAAAAAAAAAAAGAACAATACATTTGCTACCCAAAATGCCCTGCACACAGCACCTTTGTCAGCCTCTCTTCTCAAAAGAAATCACAAGTAACAGAACTAATCAATAAATTAGATTATAATAGGATTCATTTGATTTTCTGATCAAATGTTTGCCATGAAGAGGAGTAATGGACACTGTTTCTCCTGTGCACCATGCTGTAGTTTTACCTGACCAGGATCTTCACTTGGAGACTCATTAGAATCCTTGCCGACTGAAAGATTCTTTGCTGCATCTGTATTTCAAATAAGACATAGTAACAAAACAAACAAAAGAAAAAAACCTGCCCTTTAATCACCAAGCACACCTCAAGCACACTTGGCCCAAACGTAATGCCTGAATCTGTGGTGGAAAATGCAAAACTGAGCTCGTAATGTTCGCACATATCATTATGTAATCTTTTTCTTTAATCTAGTCAAGTATTTAACCTGAAGTCAAGGTTCTGTATCAAGACTGCTCAGTACACTAACCTGATAATACAATGACAAAGTTAGGGGAAAAACAAAAAATAAAAAAAGGTTTTACATACCTATTGTAGCACACACATCAAACCACATTCAAACATACATACACACATCTCAAAATTAAAGGTGGGGCTAATCAAACTGAGAAAAAGCAGGAGAGTAAAATGGCTAAGTGACAGCATGACAAGTCATTCAAGGTCACTCAAAATATGCATATGGGAGATTAAATTCAACAAGAAGGATGGACTTACCCGAATTATTCAAAATAAACAAATTCCTCTTCAACATCTCATACACAGGGCTATGAAAGACAGAAAAGACAGATGTAAATACGTGAAATATGTTGAACTCTTTAAATAACACAAAAAGGTAAGAGATAGGAGCTGCATCAGCCAGAGCAATTAACTCTTTCTCCATCAAAGTTTTTGAAAAAAGTTGCCAGCCACCACAAGCATTTTTGATTATCTTTACTAAATTTTCATGGTCCCCAGTAGGGCTGTGATAATGGGTCAACCGATGTCTTTTTTTCAGGGCAGATACCGATTATTACAGATCAATTAGACAGATAACCGATGTTCTGAACCGATATATGTCTGGTATAAAAATTTTAATTAATGTCAAAATTAAGAATAACAAGGGTCTTCCCTGGTGTTGGTTGAGTGTAGTACTCCCACACCGCACTTCTTACTCTTATTCATCCAATAAGGGTAATATAAGAGTGAATTAAAAGAGTGAATTAAAAGTATGCTTTATGATTAAGTCTATGAATATTGGACTATAGCTAAACAGCTTGTGGAAATGTAAGTATTTGGCTTGTTAGAAATGTATGTGTAATAGCATAACCTCTCATAATTCCTCATTAATTCTTTTCTGATAACTAAAACACAACCTACAATAGTATAAGTGACTATTCAATTCATCATCTAATGCACATCAATGGATTAACTTAAAAAAAAAAAAAGTACATAATAAGTAATATATTGTAATAATATATATATATATATATATATATAGTAAATAATTTAATGTCGTCATTGCTCCATTGTAGAACTATTTCCATTAAACTATAACACTAATAGCCTATTACAGGCACACTTAGTTAAATAGCCTATTGAAAAGTCTTAATGTCATCCTAATCTTGGCCTATGTGACCCAAAAAAAAGTTCAGTTAGTTTTAATTTGAATTAAATTTGGAAAACTATTTCATTTATCTTTTAATCAAATGAGAGTTAAACTCTTTATTTTGGCAAACACAGGGGTTTACTATTAAAATTAAAACATGGAAGAAATAGCGTACTGTTAAAATTATTCTTTCAACAAAACTGTAATAATAATGCAGAATATACAGGATTCATATTTAAATAGTATATTTGCAGCTTAATATTTACAGATACTAGTCCACGTCGCAACTCGACTTAAGTGTACTGACCTACTTTTGATATCCAAACTTTGACAAATTCGTTTTTTCGCGTTATACAGAAAATTCCATTTATGACTGGATTCCGCAATTCCGTCCGCATTTTCCGTATCGCGGAAATCATACATAATATTGAGGTGTTTTGCAACTTCAATGTATCGTTAGTGTATTGTGATTTATTGCAACTTCAGCAACGTCTGCTGCTGCCTTAACTTTGAGAGACAACTGATGCATGATCACTGAAGCAGCTCCAGTTAGCAGTGTGTTCAGCCTTCCGCGATGATTGATCGCACTCATGACTCCTAACAAATCAGATGGCCGGTGGGCAGAAATTGCCCTCGGCCACAGAGTGGTGAGTTCCGTCAGGTTGCAGAGCCAAATAGCTCGTTTCAAAATTAAACCATGTTATTGGCGAATCGGTTTTGAAAATGACCGATACCGATTATCATAAAAATGCTTCATATCGGCGCTGATAATCTGTCAACCCCTAGCTGTGATAGTTGCAATGACAACCGTGCCACTGCGGTACTCGACTGCCACAGCGGTTGCTCCAACCCTAATCAAACACACCTGAACCTGCTAATCAAGGTCTTCAGAATTATTTAAAAAGTCACAGGTCAGGTGTGCTGAAGCAGGCTGGAAAAAAACTTTGCAGGATAGTGGGTCCCCAGGAGCAGGGTTGAAGACCTGGGCTAACGCTTGCCGCAAACCACCAGCAAAAGTAATTACCACGAATGTGTTGGGGGAAACAGCAAGGAGATATCTGAATTATTTATTAATAAACTAGTGTTTTCTGAGTCAGTGTGCAAAGACAAAGTTGACGATCCTGATTCGCCATCTGGTCACTGAACGTGCCTTTAGAGAAAAATGCATCTTTACAGATTACACAATGAAAGAGTTTTTGTTTTCGATTTGAATTATGTTTTAAAGTAGCTATGTAATCATTTATTGCTTTCTATAGATAAATTCATAATTTCTGTGAGGAAAGTATTCACTGAGTTTCGGTTCATTTTTGTGAAGCACTCCTGTTTAACACGGAGACATCAGAAAGCGCATCCTGTATTTTTTCTTAATTTTGTTTATATTGTGAGTTTACACAAATTAAAGTAGACCCTTTACAGTTCCAGGTGATATATTACTCTTACTCTTATGAGCAAAAATGACAGCGTATTTTAAGTTGTTTGCAAGTTATGCACTGGTGCCATCATGTGCTGCAAAGCACGCTTTAGCTTCCACTCTTCGCACAAACAACTGAATATGCCTAAAGCGCACATTTATCTAGGTTAAACGTTTAAACTAACATTGCGATATGCTTGAAGATTTTATTTTAGGCAAGTCATGATGATTCGAGAAGGCTAAATTGATCAAACATAGGCTATGATCAACTCACTGTGTACAATGTATGTACACTGCATACATACAAAAAATGTTCCAAACACATACCTTTAAAAAGGAAAAGAAATACAGCCTAACCACTTTGCTATTAAAAACAAAACTGAGCTATTTTAATGGCTGCAACAGCAGCTGTGAAATGGGGAAGTGAGAGACAGAGAAAAGGGCCGCCTAGGTTGTTATGAATTTTTGCAATGAATGTTTGTTTAACATTTGTTAATAGATGTTTGAGCCTCTTTTATTTTGTGCATTTCAAAATTATATATATATATATATATATATATATATATATATACGCACACACACACACAAGGGCTGTCAAATGATTAATCACATACAAAATAAAAGTTTGAGTTTGTCAAATATATGTGTGTACTGTTTGTAATTATTATGTATATATAAATACAAACACAAATTAATGTATATATTTAAGAAAAATATGCTATTTGCGTACAAAATATTTTTACTTTACATTATATAAAAATTCTAATAAATACATATACTTGTAATATTTCCTAAATATATACATGAATGTGTTTGTATGTATATATACATAATTACACACAGTACACAAACATATACATCTCAACACCGTGTCACCGACAGTAGTTGGTCCAGTCTGTCACCGTCACAGCCCTAGTTCCCAGAATATAAATATTTTTTTAATAAATATCCGAACATGAAAAAAAATGTCAAAAAGAACAGAGCCTCTACTTTTAAACAACAACAAAAAAACTGTTTTAGCTTCAAGCTTTTTTTTTTAACACTTAACACTAAGTAAATTTCATAAAAAGTTTTCCATATGCTTCTGCTTACATATGAGATTGCTCATTTCTGTGTCTTCCTAGCCTGTGGTTTTGGGAAATTCTGGTCTCATTCAGAAGATTAAAGCCTCTGAGTGTATAACAGTGAAAACAAAAAGCTGTAAAATCCGATTTTTGGCGAGAAAGTGTTCTCTCATAAAACACAAGGTAACTCGTCTTTGGTGGGAAGAGAGTTAAACAGCCAGTATATGGTTATCTTAAGGTTGTTAAAGGGGTAGTTCATCCCAAAAACAACAAATCCGTGACAATTTACTTATTCTCATGTTGTTCTAAATTTGAATAACTTTCTCTCTTCTGCAGAATATGAAAAGATATTTTGAAGAATGTTGGTTCTGGTGACCACTGACTTCCACAGTATGGGCATTTGTCAGAACATATTCTTTTACGTTTCACAGAAGAAGTCAAACAGGTTTGGATCAAAATGAAAGTGAGTAAATAATGATGTTCATTTCTGGTGAACTATTCTAAACCAAATATCATTTAACTGTAGCGCCCCCTTGTGTTAATTTGGAAATATATCAATAACCTATCAGTTGATAATTGTAATTTTTAGCCATTTTTGAGTGCATTTTGAGTCAACTTTAAAATGACACATAATCATACACACACACACGTATGTGTGTGTGTGTGAGGTTATGTGTAATTCATATTGGTCATCAGCCAACCAACTGGCTATCACTGAAAAAAACCAGACTCAAATGAGACATCATTCTGTTTCTCTTCCATTCATCTCAGTTTTGGTAGTTATGAGCTCACCTGGGGTTCTTAACAGAAAAGCTCCCCACTTCCAGTAGCTCTCCGAGTGGGTCATCTTGACAGTGGACGATGTGCTGTCTCTGTTTGTCATACAGCTGTTTCATCATGATGTACTGACCCAGGTAGTGCATGACCTAATCAAAAACATTGCCATTATTGAATGTTCCTTATCATCCTGTTGAAACTCTTATCTAAAGAGGTCAGCTCAAATACACTCCTCACCTCCTTCAGGGTAAACACCTCCTCCCGAGCACCTGCTACTCTCAGGATCTGCAGTAGAGGAGCTCTGGGGTGGACCTGCAGAAACCAAAAAGCAATATGTTTAACAGCATGAAGCATGCTGTATTATATTCAAAACACGAATTTCTAAGGTCTCTGTCTAAATTATAAGATAATCAAAACCTGCTGCAAAAACCTGTTGCATGCAACCTACTACACACCTTCTGCCCTGGCCCGTGACTAATAATTACTTTTGAAGACTCCCATTTTTTAAGTAACTTTTGGAGCTCTAGCACATAATAAACAGAACTGCATGCGTCTTGTGGAAGAGGTGATTCAGGATAAGCCAAAAACACGGTTTGGAAAACTGATTCACGATGTACTTGCTTATTATAGAAATTTTGTACATTTTGAACACAAAACTTTAAATAAAAGATCTTTTATAGTATAAATGTAAAAATGTCCACTCTCAAGTTGTGGTACATATGTGACCCTGGACCACAAAACCAGTCGTAAGTAGCAAGGGGTATATTTGTAGCAATAGCCAAAAATACATTGCATGGGTCAAAATTATCGATTTTTCTTTTATGCCAAAAATCATTAGGATGTTAGGTAAAGATCATGCTCCATGATATTTTGTAAATTTCCTACAGTAAATAAATCAAAATTAAATTCTTGATTAGTAATACGCATTTCTAAGAACTTCATTTGGACAACTTTAAAGTCAATTTCCTCAATATTATGATCTTTTTTGCACTCTCAGATTCCAGATTTTCAAATAGCTGTATCTCGGCCAAATATTGTCCTATCCTAACAAACCATACGACAATGGAAACCTTGTTCAACTTTCAGGTGATGTATAAACCTCAATTTAAAACAAATTGACCCTTATGACTGGTTTTGTGGTCCTGGGTCATGTATGTTTTTGCTATCAAATCTTATTCATGATTTTGAAATCTTGAAATGTTTTATGTAAACATAAGAATAACTTGTCAATAGTATTTCAAGATGAACATCTACAGGACTGAATCAAACATTATATTTTATATAAAAACCAAATTTATATTTTTATATATTTTTTTAATGTATATTTTATAAAAAACAAATATGATTCAACAGTATTGCATTACATGTTTTCCCTCTACAATTAAAATAATTTAAATATCATCTTAAGCCATATTATTGGAAAATATAGTGACAATTGATAAGTATAAGCATTTTTATATGTTTAAAAGTCTCATTGATTTACATTACAAGTTATCTTTTCATCTTACTAGCTGAATCACATCAAATCACATGTTTTTGCTCAATTTGGGCCTCTGAATACAAATAAGCTGAGGTTTTAGTTTATAATTTATTTATTATAGTGAAAGCTCCAATTTCTCACAATATCATACTAACTTACAAGGGCCATAACAGCCTGATGAATCAAATATGACTCAAAATGCATTCACTTTTTTTGAAAATATATTTCATGCTTCAAGCATTTACAGGGTTAGTAATAAACTATGAATCCACAAAAATGAGAGTTTATATATTGCAAAAGCTTATATCTAATTGCTTACCTGAGTCCCTTCCCCTGGAAGAGACCTGCATGAAGAGCTTGACCCCGTTAACTGAGATGATGATGGTGATGACAATGAGGTCATGATTGACTTAAGAACTAGGAGGAAACACATTTATATTCAGAACAACGCCAACGTCTGTTTATTTATACCAACAAAAGGCTGTCTTTCACAACTTAGTGAGCGTCTACCTAGACTTCACAGGTGCTTCCTTGTTCAAATCGAGACTGACAGCTCAACAGAAATACGATACATGTCAGTAATACATATACAGTACAACCAAGTGTTACCCATGTTAAAAAAGAAAGAAAAAGAAAGTCAAAACGAAATTAATTTTCCTGAGGGCGTTGCATTGTAGCCGTCAGCTAACGACACAAAACAAATATTTCTATGCCTTTCACCCGCATAGGACATGCTGGAGACTAAAATGACTTTACTTACCATTATCCTAGTTCTGGCATGTGGATAATATGGTAAGCTGTGATAGCTGGTTGGGTAAATTTCAATTCTCCGAGGTTGAAACGAGGATGCTAGGCTAACCTGCGCGAGCTATCAGCGCGCGACATTCAGAAGCAAAAGAGCCGATAACGTTTAAACTAGACCTCGCGTGATCGCGCTGGTAGTGCATTCACACTCACCGTGTTATCTGTGAACGATTACATGGTTTCCAGTTTTTAAAGAATCAGAGTTTGTGTAAAAAAAGGGAGAGGTGCGTGGGTTTTTTTTTTGAACAGTTGCAGTCAGTTGAAGTTGACGTGGTGTATGTCGTCATCGGGGTTGCCAGACCTCAAGCACAGTTCCCTTTTTTTCTAATTCAAAATGAAAGCAAGTTCTTGGTTGTGCCTAGTGGCGGCGCTATAATGACTTTTACTGCAATTACCCATCCTTAGAAATATGTACAAGTCTACTCTATGATAGATATGCCTTCATGGATTTTTTTAATGCAAAAAAAAAAATTATAATAATAAATAAAATAAATAAATGCATACAAAGTTCCCGTGTCCCCCTCTGAATGTATTTTTTTTGTTCTGTATATTTCATTACTGCCTATGAATGTATTCTATGAGTTTAGACTGTCACCTCTCACATTCAACAAATGTCTTAATATGTGTAAATAGTTGTATTAAAATAATAGTCTTCTGGTGTTTTGTTTGTGTGTGTGTTTTCCTGATGTATTATACTTATGTATAATTCTGTAGTTTTATGTATGGGCCATTCTACAGAATTGGTCCAAAGTCAGAGTTGGAAATGTATTGAAAATACATGTATAATATTTATATCTAATATCCAAGTTACACGGGCTGGTAGTGCATTCACACTCCTTATTCCTTAAGATTAAGATTTAGCTTATCTACATTGTAAAAATATTCAGAGGTAAATCTATAAATATTTAACAATATTTCAATTGTAATTTATGAGATTTGCTGTATTTTTAATAGTTTCTTTCCTTGTAAAAGTCAAAAAGTTGATCATACTGATTTCAAATTTAAGGATTCATTAGTTTGAATATATACTGAACCAAAAACATAACATCTTAGTTGATAATTCAGCATATATACATACATGTATTTCACATATATCAAATCATAATACATAGGCTAATTGTTATTAATATAAAAATAATATTATTCAGCATTTAACAAAACATCCCATGTTTTGGTAGTTACAGCACATTTTTGGTAGTGTAATGCTTTGGTAGCGACCACGTTACGTTACAGAATTTTAACTTGCACATTAAACACTACTAAAACAAAAAGAAATTGCATAAAAGTACTAAAATTTTGTTTATTATGTGTTCCCTTTCGTCACTATCCAAACAATGAGGTTTCGGTAGTGACTGTTTTGGTAGTGACAGTTCTATGGGATAACACCCAAAAAACAAAGATGTCACTACCGAAACTCCACCAAGTGTTTCGGTAATGACTGTTTCGGTAGTGACAATTTTAGATACTTTTGAACTTAGTTCAAAGATGCAAATCAGCACATGGTTAGCTAGCACAGTTCTGGACAGTGGTATACATATAAAAGCTAAATGTTGTGGAATAACATCCAAAAAAAGTGTGCTTAATTGCAGAAATCAGGAGTTCGGTAGCAATGTTCCTTAAAGTTACAGATTTTTCAGGCTTTTAAACACATTTACCTCATGATAATAAGGTAATAATGAGACCTGTCTACTCACACCTTGTAGCTGAGAGAGGGGGGTACAGAAATATTTCCTGATCATAGATTTATGGGTTTAAGCCAAAAGACTAAAAAATACACTGTTTCAGTAGTGACATGAAAAATGTGAGACACATTTTTCACATAAAGTTTCATAATTTTTTACTTTTAAAAACAGCAATGAAAAAAATATATATTTCAATATCATCTTTATGAGTTGAAATTTAGGGGTTAGGGTTCGGGACAGCCATGCACCCCCCAAATGAAAGTACACAATAAATAATGATTTTATACATAACATCTAAGATTCTAATGTTTAAATGCTTTTTAAAATGTGTGTGTGTGTGTGTGTGTTTTTTGTTGGACAGCAGTTTGCATCAGTTCTGTAGAATGGCCCATATAGAGTAAAATGTCTCACCTCATTTTCTTTTTCTCTTGACCAAAGATGACACAAAATTTAATCTCACACATTTTTAATGATGACTACAATACCTACCAATATTTGGGTACCAAAATCCGGGAGACCTCCTGGGGCTGGTGGAGGAGTAATAATAAATATATACATATATGTATTACACATAAATAAATACATAACACGTCATTTTAAAATAATATAATTAAATTAAATAATATTATTAAAAATAATAATAATAAAAAAATACTATTGTATATTATTACGATAATAACGTGATATTGTTTATTTTTATTATTATTACAAATTTTATTACACAAACAGAAACACTGCACTGCAGCTGTCAAGTTGTGATTTAACGTGTGCCCACCGTGATTTTAACCGTTCCCACCGTGTCCGATAATAAAGTTGCAGTCCGTAACTTTTTTGTGTTCACAATTTACTAAATGTATATAATAATTT
>JAHKKF010506576.1:0-32933 GCA_019740295.1 Labeo calbasu
ATATATAGTTATAGTTATTGCTTTTGTTTTATTAATATAAAGTTATTACATATATAATGTATAAACATTTATTTTCAAACATAAACATAATCAAAATAAATGTAGTAATTACTTTATAAATTAATATTTATACTATACTGTGTGCGTGTAATTAAAAGCAATATTTCTATATAATTAATAATAAAATTTCAAAACTTGCATTTATTTTAATGTTACATTTATTTAAATGTAATTTAAATAGAATAATTATATTAATATTTGTTTTAATATATAGTGTATGTATGTGCATATATATATATATATATGTGTGTGTGTATGTATATATATATATATATATATATATATAGTAGATTTATTAATAAATTCTTGATTTATAAATTGACTTTTCAATTGAAATTAATTTTTGTTTATAAATTAATATAAAATATAAATTTATGATAACATACTGTGCGTGTGTGTGCATGTATAATTAAAAACATTTTTAAATAAAATTGACAATAAATGTGTAAAAAAAACCCTTTTATATTAATAATTAAATTTTACATTAAATGTAATTTAAATAAAATGTTATTTGTTTTAATAAAGATATTAATTTTAATTTTAATCATAAATCTAATTTATGATTTATAATCAAAAACTTTTTGTAAATAATAAATTTATAATCATATTTAAAATAATAATTTACATTTATTTAAAAAAATAATAAACGAAAACTTTATTTTTACATTTTAAATTAATTTAAATGTGCGTGCACTAATGCACATGCTTTAACTTGTGTTGTCCGTATGACAGCTACACTTCAATATGTAGAAGTTCTGGCTCTTTCCTGTCTTCTGTTAAAGGGATGTTGGCAGTCCTTTGTAAACAGGCATCTGATTTAAATGTACTCTTCACAAGGCTACAACTGACCATTCCATTTTTCCATTTCTTTGCCCCCTCTTCCTTTTTTTTTTATTCTTTCACCGAATGGTGTCAATTCATGTTGTTGTCTTGTTCCCACCAGACAGTGGTTGTCGGCGCTAGCCTGGTTTCACCACACTCTTGGCAGTCAGAGCAACCAATTACGGCATCATCTGTGACTTAAAGATTTCCTCAGCATTTTTCAAGAAGGCACTCACTCACACAAACGCTTTTTAATCAGTCCCAGAACATCATTCTGTGTGCTGCCAACCCGTCTCATACACTTGAGACCTGAAGTACTGGTCAGCATCTTGGTCACAGAGTGGTCAGCCATGAGTGCTTCCCTCAAAAGCACATTGCAGACGATGGAGATTGTTGCGTGCTGCATTAGATTATCATTCCTTACCACCTTTCTTGTTTCCCATAATGCAATTTGTGGGGCACTTAGTCAATTGTCAACTTATTTCATCCAGTTGCCACCTTGTCAGATTTCGCATAAGCTAGATTCCTGTTTTCTCTCTCTCTAGAGCTGCGGGCACTGTGTGATTGTGGAGGAGAGATGCAGACCGGAAGCTTGTGTAATTTTCGTTCGTTCGTTTGATCTGAGAGCCCAACAGCTGCTGCCAATTAGAGCATTTGCAGTTGATTAGAAGGGGAGATGGGTGGCCAAAGAGTGGACAGATTAGGTAGCGCACCCGCCGCTCTCCCCCTCGTTCTCTTCGGGATAATTGGCTCGGGGTGTCGCCCTGTCGAGAGGACCGTGGGTAGATCTGACACTGTGTAACCTGTCTCCTTATCATTCCTATTAAATTTCTTTCTGTCTGTCTTTCCATAAAGACGTTACATTAGTTTTTGCTGCGGGGCTGGAGTTGGAAAGATTCGGTTCATTGAAAGGAGTCACGAGTTTGGGCAGGAAAGCAGTCTGGAAGGTCGTGGTTGAAAAGAAGCGCAGTTATTTTCAGAGCGCGTGTTGGTTCATCGCGGTGCAAAGCTAATGGGAATAGCAGAATTGTCGGGCCGGTTTGGATGGTAGAACCGAGCTTGGACCCGTCGTCCGCCCGACTGTTTTGCGCAGCTGCAGCTTATGTAAGCCAGCAACAGAGTTGATTGACAAACCCCATGTCTTTAACTTTTCGAGGCCTGTCCGCTGAATTATATTTCATCTTAGTTGATTATTGGACATGTTTTTTCCTCATTTCCTTTTTGATAAATGAGTTTGCATGACAGAAACTGATGAACAGATGTCTGATTTGATGGAAAGCAACTGTAAGCACGACATAAGCTTTTTTCTTCTGTTTTTTTTTTTTTTTTGCCCGAGTAAACACTTGTTAGAGAAATGGCCACTATCATCCGATAGTTTACTTTTCAGTAACATTTTCGGAGATTTTCTCCCAAACAAGACAACGCTGCCTTAAAAAAATGGAGGAGAAAACAATAGAAGTGTGAAATAAAACCAAATAGTGTATAAATATGTTGTACAAATTGGTCTGAATGCTCTTGAAATGGACTAATTATGAAGTAAACAACTCTGACGACTCAATTCGGCAATGTTTTCTGAGAACTTGTCTGTTTCTGCCATTTTAGTTCTTTAATGTAAGTTGTGTAGCCGTCTTAAGTATAATTAAATGAATTATGCTAAAAAAATATAATTTTCTGAGCCCCTCTCTTTGTTTTTTTTTTTTAAGTGGTCAGTTACTTTTTATTTTAAGAATTATAATTAATATACTTGACTGATTGAATGCTCTGTTAATGAAATCTGTGGTTATTTTAAATTATATTTATAATATTTTAATTATAAAAAAAGAGGATTCCAAGCCGCCTTTTGAGGTTTTAAATGCTTTTTATTTTATTTTATTTTAAAATTGTTGATTGGTTACTTAGTTACCATACCCGTCCTGTCCAAATCAGCTTGGACAAAGTTCCTACTATTTCTTTTAGAAAGGGTTACACAAAATATGAAATTCTTGGCTTTAATAAATGCTCTTAAAATAAGCACGCAAATTTAGGTTACTTTTGGTAGTGTGGGTTAAATTGAACCTGAAAACATTGTAAACCTCAAATAAAAATGCCACACATATTTGTGACCCTGGACCACAAAACCAGTCTTTAGTACAGGTATACCTGTAGAATTAGCCAAAAATACATTTTATGTATACTTTGTATTAGGATATTAAGTAAAGATCATGTTCCATGAAGATATTTTGTAAATTCTCTTACCGTAAATATATCAACTTAATTTTTGATTAGTAACTTCATTTGGAACTTTAAAGGCAATTTTCTCAATATTTTCATTTTTTTTTTTTACACCCTCGGATTACAGATTTTCAAATAGTTGTATCTCAACCAAATATTATCTTATTCTAACAAAACGTACATCAATGGAAGCTTATTTATTCAGCTTTCCTATGATATACAAGTATCAATTTCAAAAAATTGACCCTTATGACTGGTTTTGTGCTCCACATTTACATTGGTTAAAAAAGCAAGCAAGCCTGTTGGCTGTGATCTTTGGTTTTTACAGTGAGGTCGTAAAGCTGCCCACATGCCCTGGGGGTCCACTCGTCTTCCTCAAGCCATTTCCCCTGAGCTCATGCACTTTACTACCTCTGGCATTAAAAAGATACCTTCAACCGCTGCTTATTTCCTTCTCTCTTAACCTCTTGCAAACCCCTTGACCCCTTGCCCAAAGCACTCCTGCTTAACCGTGTTCAAAGACTCCTGTTCGTGCTGTATAGAGAGTCATCCTGCACAACCGGAAAGTGCTTTATTTGGATGCCATATGTGTATCGGGCGATCTAAGAGATCATGTGATCTGTATTGTCTGTGTGCGTGTGTGTTCAGGTTTGGAATCCACCCTGTGGCTGGTCGTATGCCAGGCCAGCTGAACGTGCTGCTGGCTGAAGCTGGTGTGCCGTATGATGTTGTGCTAGAGATGGATGAGATCAATCACGACTTCCCTGGTATGATATGCTTTTTTGTTGTTTTTTTGGTGTTATTTGTAGAATATAAAATCCATAATCATGCTTTCCATTATCATTTTTCAGAAACTGACCTGGTTTTGGTCATTGGAGCTAATGACACGGTCAACTCAGCGGCCCAGGAGGACCCCAACTCCATCATTGCTGGCATGCCTGTTTTGGAGGTCTGGAAGTCCAAGCAGGTGAGCATCTTATTAGTCGTAATGCCTTGCAACTTCTTTTCAATTTAAATTTGGTCTTAGAAAATCACTTGTTTTCACACAATATAAACTACTGTTAAAATGTTTTAAAGGGAACCCCGAGTATTAAGACTTGTGTGGCTTAATATAAAATAAGTGGTTCTGTTACTGAAATATATAGTAGGAAACCCATTAAGAATCCACATCGTTATATACATATTTTGGACTATGTTATTTGGTGGTTGCACTCAGTGAGCTACAGGAGTTACCTGAAAATAATATTGATATGATGACCACAACTACTGAGATAGCTTACAGATGGTGTTGGATATAACGTACGCTTAAACCAAATGCCATACCATCAATTTTTCCCCACAAGGAGTCTAAACGCCCCAGATATCGAGTGAAATCCACACTAAGAAACTCCTTCAGTGTCACGACAGGCTTCGGCATCTGGCGTTTCTTGTCTCTGCCGTTTGTAAGCTCTTTCAGTAGCTGTGGTCGACTAAAAGCCTCAAAGGCATCAGGGCTAAAGTGGAGAACAAAGACAAGGGTCTTTAGGAAGTTTTATTTGTCCACAGGCATCTTTCCATTCTTTTCTCCTCTTATCGCTAAGAAAGCAGTGAAGATTTACATCGGTTCTCTTGTTGGTCTTCAACTGAAAATTACAACCAAAAGCTGCACAATGTGGCATTTGTGTCATTTTATTTTCCGAGTTGTGTATTCAGAGTTGTGTTGTGGTAAAAGTAGAGGCAAATAGCTCACAGAGTGCTACCATTTCACATCATAAATAATGGCGCCCCATTAGTTCAAAATATGTATAAAATTATGTGGATTTTTTAAATAACTTAAGTGTTTTATGGGTTTTCTACTACATATTTCAGTAAAAGACATAATTAATGTTATTAAGTTTAAGTTTAAAAGAAATGTATTCAGCAGCCATTTGACGTCATAAATAATGGCACCCCCATAGTCCAAAATATGAATAAAATGATGTGGATTTTTTAAAATAATGTAAGTGTTTAATGGGTTTTCTACTACATATTTCAGTAAAAGCCATAATATGTTAAGTTTAAAAGAAATGTATTCAGCAGCTATTTGATGTCATAAATAATGGCGCCCCCATATTCCAAAATATGTATAAAATTATGCAGATTTTTTTTTAAATAACGTGTTTTTCATGGGTTTTCTACTACATATTTCAATAAAAGCCATAATATATGTTAAGTTTAAATTTGAAAGAAATTTATTCAGCTGCCGTTTGATGTCATAAATAATGGTGCTCCCCATAGTCCAAAATATGGATGAAGCAGTGTAGATTTTTTAAATAACGTATGTTTAATGTTTTTTTTTTACTACACATTTTAGTAAAAGGCATAATTTATGTTATTGTTTAAGTTTAAAAGAAATTTATTCAGCAGGGGTGCATAGAAATTTGACAAAAGATTTCTATTTCAAATAAATGTTGTTCTTTTGAACTGTATATTCATAAAAAAAAAGTTAAATGTTAAGTAGCCCAACTGTGTCAACATAAATAATAATAAGAAATGTTTCTTGAGCACCAAATCAACAAATTAAAATGATTTTTGAAGGATCATGTGACTCTAAAGACCGGAATAATGGCAGCCTTGTTAAGCAACCTAAAAGTTTTGAACAGTGCTGTACATGACACACTTCATACTCCATATGTATCAGGCTTTACTTTTACGGCCTAGCTGGAATAAAACCCAAGATAGCAAGAATTGCCCTCAAGCATTGTAATACAGACCATCCCTCATTCTCCCACCCAGAGCGATATGAAAATCTCCATTCCATCCCCACAGCTGGTTCCCACTGTAACCACGCTTCGGTCCAGGTGTATCTCGAGCAAGACAGCCTCACGCTGCTTTCATTAGCGCTGACTCGCTCGTTCTGGAATGATGACATTTCAGAGCACCCGACCGATACTTTCCCTAAAATGTAGGGCTGGTGTGCCTCACCACATGACAGGCCCATTGCGGCCAGACCTTCTCTAGGGAAATCACTCTGAGTACTGGGGCTTGACGTTCACGATTGTACAAATACGTCGACCTTCTCCCACGAGTAATTGCGTGTAGCTTGTTAACCTGTTTCATAATTCCATGTGGACTTATGCAAACGCTAGAGCTTTGAACCAAAGCCTTCCTTATTTGTAGCAACTTGGATGCGTAGCCAAGTCTCGACCAACTTCGAACGTAGTGATGCGGCAGAATCTGAAATCTCCGTTGGTTTTGTTATCCTCAATCTCCTGCAACATCCACCCTACTGATTGCTCCCAGCCTTGTTAAAGACCTTCATGTGTAACCTCATGCCCAAATGAAACCAGCTGTCCTATGAATAATTTAACAAAAGGATGTTGTCCTGTCCTGGGGGATGCCTGAGCCTGGGTAAAGCGGTCACGTGAGACTTTGAGACGAGGGGACGGGTGCGTCTGAACGCCGTCCCCATCACCTGGCTGGCGCTGAACATCTGCAGGCCTTTTGAGGGACAGATGATGATATTAAAAGGATCCGCCTGCTGATTTTGAAGTCTCAAGATGAGGGTCGTTTCGTTCCAAATATCTTTCAGTGTATTGAATAACACTGAAGCTAGACCAGCGGCAAGGGCTCTCCTCTCTGGTTTTACTTATTCAATTACCAAGTGTTCCTCCTTCCCAAACAGATGCTCCCAATCAAAGCGCTGCTCTCGACGATTTTCCCAGAAACGGCTCTGCCTAAAAACTGGTGTTCAAGACACTAATGACTCTTAATTTTGTAAATGGCAGATACTTAAATAACCATTACATGTTGGAAGCATGGGCTCTTTTTGCACCCTCTCGAATCCCAAAACCGTTCTCCGCCACTTCACGTGCAGGTGCATGCGATGTTTTTACAGGAATAATGTTGAAGAGTTTATACTACAGTAGCTAGCTTTTTCCATTGATTAAGGGGAACGTACAGGATTTTACTTAATGCAAGTTTCCCAGCTACCTTTGTTCCTGGATAAGCTTCAACCTCTGCTTTCATCCCTCCAGGTCATCGTGATGAAAAGATCTCTGGGAGTTGGCTACGCCGCTGTGGACAACCCTATCTTCTACAAACCAAACACATCCATGCTTTTGGGAGATGCCAAGAAGACTTGCGATGCTCTGTCTGCCAAGGTCCGCGAGGGCTAGAGAAGAAAGAGAAGATCTGACCTTGCTTTGCACCAGATGAGTCACAGAGACGAGGAGATCGAACAAACACAATAAACCCTTAGATATAAATTAGCACTAATAGGATCAAACTCTTTGCCCATTTCAATTTTGCTGTAGATACAGGTAGTTTAGTCAGTATTTCTAAAACCTTTGGTTTTCTGTTTATTAAATGTTTTTATTTTTATTTTTGGTCCCCCATTTAAAAGGAAAAAAAGCATTACAGAATCTCATTAATTAGCATTAATCATTAATAAAGCAAGCTTGCCAGCTATCATCTGGTTTTGTATGTATTATAGATCAGGTTTTATATAGCACAGCAATCTGTTTTTAAAAAACTAAGCTTTTTTTGACTAATTTGTTTGAAAGCCATAAACTGTATGCTTTTTTCCCTTTTTTCTTGATTTAATTTTCATTTCTTGTGAACTTACCATCTGCATTAACTGACCAGCTGGTGGTATATGGTGTTGTTCCAAGTGAGGAATCAATTTTTTCAGATGCAGCTTCAGAGGACCATTCCCAAACAGTGCAAGTTTTCTCTTAATACCATGAAGGATCGCTGCTGAGATGAAGTCCTAGCTAATATCACTGAAGATTTACGCACAGAATCCCAAACACCTGTGGCTCGGCCATAAAATGATTTGTATTCCCCAACCACTCCTAATTCAAGCGAATGTCACTGTAGCGGTGAGGTTAGTATGAGTCGTTACCGTATATCTGCCCTGTTGTCCTCCCAAATTTGTTCCCAGCAGTAATCCTCCGCAGTATTTGACAGGGATTTGAACAGATGTACTGTACTTTACCCACCGGGACCTAATGGAGTAGATCTTAAGAGATACAGGAACCAAGACAGACCATTACAACATCCCTACCTCTCCACAGTTTCAACTCGACCAAAACAATCCCTCACTTCCCTACTTTTACACTCCTCTCGTTTGCCTCGAGCAGGGCTGCATGGGGCGCGAGTAGTTTGTTCTTCGATGATGTAGAATTTGTGGATGCAGGAAGGTAGTACACCATTCTTCGTAAGTAAGCTGTAATGTAGATGCTGAATTTCAACAGATTCAGGAATGTTTTAAAAAGTCAATTGCAAGGGAAACGAAGTATTTATCGAACAGGTTTGCATTCCCTCCCGCTCCTTCAGGATGTTTTTTTTGTATAGACAGGTTCTTGCATAGAAACGATGCTTTGATAATTCACTTTGCCGCAATACATGGGAGGGAAGAAGGCGAGTCTTCAAATGTTTCATTGTGCCATGGTGAGGAATTAATGTCATACTGTGAAATGTTTTTTCTCTCTCCACTGTATCACAGAGCATCCCTCTTAATAAACATCCTGATAAGAGAACCGATGGCACGAACGGTCATTCATTTCTCAATATCGCATGTCTTCGATGTTGCGGGCATCACAATGCCTAGATTGGGCTGTTGAAGAAGCCACTTGCATCTTCTGATGAGGGACTATCTGCGCACAAGTGACAGTGATTACCCATTGTCAGTTTTTCCTCATTTAAGGGTGGAGATGTTCACTCTGATCTCGGGTCCATGTGGGTTCTTTCACCTTTGCAACAAGTGGCACTCAGACATGATGGTATCTTCACGCACCTCTCTTAAGAGGTGAGGGATTGTTGGGAAAGTGCTTCAAAGAGTGTCCAAACAAGTTATTTTGAGGCAAGGTATGGGCTATTTGTGACATAGTGGGAAAAACACATTCCAGCCATTACTAGTTCATTCAATTTGGTTCTCCATGTCTGGTCTATCTATCAGTTTCAGCGCTTTGTGCGCTTTATCTCTCTTAATTCCAGCCCTTTCAGTATCCTGGAGGGTCTTGTAGATGTTTGTGGTCACGCTAATGCATGCGCCTGATGTTTCTGCTCACTCTTTCTCTCTGACTCTGCTGAAAGCAGATTAAATGGGCCTTCATGACTGTTTCATTGCTCTACAAGTTATCTCCAGTGCTAAAAGTGCTGAAAAACACCAGATGAAATATGATTGGAGCTAGCTAGGCACACTGTGTTCCTTCACCACAATTGTGACAATTACTGTGTGGTTTGTCTCTTGTGATGTCAAAGGATGTGGCTTTATTTTCCCTGTTGGACTGGGTTACTAAATCTGCATTCTTGGATATCATCACTGATGCTCCTTTGCATCGATAACCTATATCTCTATTGCAGATACAGCCTGATCTAATTCCATCGGCATAAAAGTGCGTTTACACTAGACTTTTACATTTTGTCCTTATTGGAAACGTATTTGTGTTTCTGCATTTACGTTCATGCAAAGTTTGGTGACCAATAAGACCGAGCCAAAAGCCATTTTGACCAAAAACAGCTGAGAAAACCAAAGCTTTGCAGTTTGTAGTGAACGCTCGATATTTGGTTTCCATAACTTTTTGATTGGAATTAGTACGTTTCTCTGGAACTGTTCATGCAAAGTGTGAACATTTGCTTGCTAAAATCCAACACAACACACTTTTCATTTATTTCAACTTTAATTCATATGCATATGCATACGGATGTGGGAGAGTGGAAACACAGGCTCGTGTGAAGAAGTTTTGCATTTTGCCATATTACTAATTCGCAGGTTAGAGTTCACCGAACTTGAATGTGAAGCCATGTGACCAATGGAAGATCGATATGTCATGACGTGACCTCGTAGCTGTATTAATAAAACAAACTGCGGTAACACTTTGCAATAAGGTGTCATTTGTTTGCATTAGTTAATGTATTAACTAACATGAACAAACAATAAACGATACATTACACTATGTATTAATATGTAATGATAGGTAATAAAAATACTGTCATTCATAGTCAAGTTAATTCACAATGCATTAACTAATGTTAACAAACACAACTTGTGATTTTAAAAATTCATTAGTAAATATTGAAATCAACATTAACTAAAATTAATAGAGGTATTGTTCATACTTGGTTAATGTAATTAAGGTTAACTCATGTTAACTAATAAACCTTATTGTAAAGCGTTACCCAAACTACCAAGCAACCTGCAGCGTTGTAGGAAAGAGGAGTAGATTGTATGTTTTAACATTTTGAATTTATTATTATTATTTATGAGTATTTTAATTTTAAGTTTTTTAATAATTGTTTTTAAAAAGATGTTACGTCATAATGACCATTGCAGTGTCCTAACAAATTTAGTTCACATGGTCACAATTTCCTGCACACTAGTGGTTCTAAAGCTATATTGTAGATTTTAATACAAATCTACAGTAACTATTAAATAATAATTAGTAGACTTTAATTTACAAAGCTTGAATTTCATTTCTGTTGGTATGTGGAAAATTTGGGAGCTTAAATATAATTTAAATCTGACAAGGAACTGACTGTTGTAGGATTTTAGACCTTTAAAAATGTTATGATGCAAAATCAATGATACATTTTAGATTCTACACTTTTTGTAGGTCACTAATCAAGTTCTTAATCAATGACACTGATCGTGTCAATTTCTTTGAACACAAGGTCAAATCCATTGAAGCTCAAAGATTCTCTTTGGATTATATTATATTATATTATATTAGTAGCAGTGGTGTGTGGTGGTGTTCTGAAATGAGGAGACAGTTGTTTGTTAGTCGTTGTTTTTTTGTTTGTTTTTAAATCGGATGTAAATTCATGTCCCAGTCATATTTTCTTGGTCAATAAACATTACTTATGCTATCAGAAAAAGAAAAAAAAAGTTTTATGGGCTATTTTTACATTAACAATGTAATCAATATTCTTTTTTTATTAAAGTTAAGTATGAGTCTCATCAAGTTAGTGTTTTTAAGCATTTTACATTTATTCCATAACTCCAAGCAGTAACAATTTAAACAATAATTGAGCTATTTAAATAATAAAAATGAACTTATTTTTAACTTTTCCTTTTAATACTTTTAACTACGTTTGCATTTTTTGGATCATCAGTCATCAAAGTACGGTAAATATTACTCACAGACATGCAGATTTAATTTAAATTTCACTGATTACTCAGCTGATTACTCACTTAAAAACTCCCACAGATCATGTTTTCAGGCCATTTCAAGTCTTATTTTGATGTAACAATATAATTATATCTAAGTGTGTGAGTTGTCTACCTACTTTTTAAAATTAGTCTTCCCAACCGCCATTATATTTCTGATTTTTGAACGCGGAACGCGTACGAACACAAGAGGCGGGATGAACCAATTACAGCCGATCATAACCAGTCATAACCAATCATATCGCGACAGAGGAATTAGCCGGGAATCTGTTAAACCTCAATGGAATCGAGAGAGACGCGCCAATAATCGAGACGCGGACTCTCGCTGTAACTTTACCTGCTGTCGTCGCTGTTGGATAATGTTTCTTTAGAAAAACGGGTGTTTTATACACTTTTAAATGTTATATTGTGTAATACTTGCATTGTTTTATTTTTGTACTACAATTATTTTTCCTCATCCAGTATTTTGAGGAGACAGTGCCTCCCTTGCCTCCTGGAAAAAACGCCTCTGATTAGTGGAGATAGGTAGGATATTCCATGTGTTTGCTATTTACTGTAAGTCTATGGATATTTATTTGTTTTTAAAAAGTTAGCATCTCTCTTCAAGCTACATGATTTGGTATATCATTTATGTTTGTAGCAACCTGTGCAGGTGATACTTATCTCCTAAAATATGAGGAGTAGTAAATAGTGACACTTGACTTGGCTAAAAGTTTCATGCCTGCACAGAATCTCATTGTTTGTATGGTGGCATCTTATCTTAATCCCCAAAAGGAAACTGTGACTGCAGATAAAAGGGATGTCTAACAGTTGATCATCTCTCTATACATCTCGAATCATGCCCACCTGTTCCACCTGTTTGGCTCTTTTAACAGTTAAAGTACACAGAGCACCAGATGCAGCGCATGCAAATCCCTTTCATCATCTGGCTGGCTGAACATTACTCTGATTTAAAACACAGGAGATGGCCATGCACAAACAGTAACTCCAGACGCCGTCCTCCAAGCTGCAGTGCAGACGCTCTTAAAAGCATTCGTCCAAGCCATTTCACTCTTAAAATAAAGATAAATGTTGACAAGGCCCAACCCTCGTCGTACCGTATCCTCGCCGTTCGGCCTGACATTTAAGAAACACAAACTGTTCAAGTGTCCTTTTAAGCTACTTTTATTGTCTAAATTCCCTGAATCTAATGCTTCGGTTAAAACCGAGCGGTTAATGTCAAAGATGTAGTTTTTTTCAATGCTTTTGAGGTTTTGCAGAGAAGTTCTGGCGTGCTGTACAGAGGGAGCTTTTAGTAAACAGCTCACAGGATTTGGCAGCGCTGTTATCAGCAATAGGGTGTATGTGAGGTTGTATATTAGAAGTGGAGAGGATATTATATGTTAGTATGTGTGTACTGTCTGATAGCAGGTCGTCGCTATATAGCAGAGTGGTTGATTAATATAAACACTTTGTTGTACACATACTGTACGTATAACATAGCAAAGGTGCTATGAGGACAGTCTTTTAGTTAACTCACTTAAGTGGTGCTGTTGAATTTCATGCTTGAGGCTGTTGAAAATCTAGAAGTCTAAATGTAATTTAAACCTGTAACTGACAATGTTTTAAGATTTTGGACATTTTTAAACAAAAATGGGTAACAAGGTTTCATTAGTTATGTTTATTACAGTATATATTAATCTTGTTAATGTTAGCTGTTAGTTCATGTTAATTCACAGTGCTTTAACTAATGCTAACAAGCACAGCTTTTGATTTTAGTAACGCGTTAGTAAATGTTAAAATTAACTAAGATTAATAAATGCTGTAGAAGTATTGTTCATTCCTAATTAAAGTTAACTAAAGTAGTTAACTAATCTTAACTAATGAACCTTATTGTAAAGGGTTTCCCACAAATGTGTTATGATGTAAAATTAGTCTAATATGTAACATTCTGCACTATTTCTAGCCCACACATTGAGCAGTGAAATTTATGGCACTGATAATGTGAATTCCTTTCAAGAAAAGGTCAGATGTTCTTCCATTGAAGCTCAAGACACTCTTTGGATCTTTCTCAAATTATGCTGGATCGCATAATCATCAGATTTTACACAATCTTGCCAAGGTTATGAAACTACTAAAGCAAATAGATGACAAACTAAATGTTTTCTGCTAGGTACTTTGAGAGCAGTAGCTTCGGCCTGTGCTATACTGTTCAAAAGTTTGGGGTCGGTATGATTTTTAAATGATTTCGGTCTCACCAAGACGGTGCTTATTTAATCACAAGTGCATAAATCATGAAATATTACAACGTCTTTAAACATATTTTAAAATAAATGTATTCTGTGATGGCAAAGCTGAATTTTCAGCACTGTTACTCCAGTCTTCAGTGTCACATGATCTTTCAGTAAAATTTCTAATACTGATTTGGTGTTCAAGAAACATTTTCATAATATAAATTTTAATAGTTTTTATACATCGTGACTATACATATAAACAGCCATATGTTTACGTATAGTCCATCACGGAGATCTTCACAGCTGCCGCGTTCTGTCGTTTGTAAAGTTTAGATCAGGACTATAAGGCTGCAAATCTCCTGGTCTTTAAAGTGTGTTTGTGCAGTATTAGCCAGGGACAAAATATTTACACCAGTAAGCTTAGGGTTGTTTTAAACTTGGAGCCATATTGTGATGTTAGTGCAGGGAGCACCAATGTCTGACCTTTACAAAAACCTCAGACATGTCTATACCATGTTACCATAAATTTTTTTGGACATGAAGAATAACATGATAATGTCACTGAATTTACCGTTTCGTATTTGTGAGAACAGACCAGTGGTTATACTGAGTCTTCTCCAGCAGGCAGTGCTGTTTCTGAGCCGTATTTGTTAAATCACTCTTTAGATGACTTTACATTGACAGTGTTTTTAAACTCTATACACGCTTTTAGTCTATTAACAATAATATCGGATCAAAACAGGAACTGAATTTTGAGTTTTGACACCTGAGCGGCATACAGAGATACTTACATGCCTTAAACCAGCCTAAAATGTGACTCCCAGGTTGGTCTAATAGGTGTTTTTAGAGGGATCTTGGGAAATTGTCAACTGGCCAGGCTAGACCAGCAAATCAGCTTAGGCTGGTTTAAGTCAAGACATCTATTTGACTTAGTGTTTCAAAGCAGCTTCACAGTAATAAACATGAAAATAGCAATCAATAATGGAAGCAACCTCTGATTTTTTTTCATCTTGAAGATAGATCTTTCTGGATGGCAGAAATATAACGCTGTAAATAAAGGTATTTCAGATTTGATAGTCATTGTAGATCATGAAGCGTGGTCTTTCGTTGTCACCTCCTAAAATAAATCACATTTCTGAAGAAATAATAGACTTCCTACACTGTCTGGAATCAAAGACTAGTCACTAAAACGGTGTACATGCAAAGTCTTGTTACCATAAATCTATTTTTATCTTAAATCTAATTCGACTCTGAATCTTCTGTGATACGACAGTCAGTGATTCAACCCAACCACGTCTGTGTTGACAGAACAAACTCACCCATCCGTGTCTTTAGACAAGAAGCTCGTGTACATCACGATAGAAACAAACAGGGAAATTCACAAGGACTTTAAATTCCAGCATGAAAAGTGTGACTGAGATGTGAAACAAGCTGCATCTCATAATCATCTTTTTCTCAATACGTCGCGTTTCCTCATATACAGGCCTGTATTTTTGGATCTGTACAGTAGTGAAACATTGAGCAGCTCTGGCCAGGGCCGAGGTGTTTTAAACGGGCCATAGCTAACCACACAGCTGTTTGAATGGGCTCCAGACTCCATAAAACAACTCATACGAAAAGTGTATTAAGGATTAATGGATCTTTTCGGGAATTGGCAAGCTTGTTTTGTTGCCTCAAAGAATAGATGAACAGAAATAACAATGGTGAATCTTAGGAATGTGATTATATTAATATTTTGCGACAGCATCTTGTTCCAGATGTGGTCAAGATAAACTGAAAGTTATTCACGGCTAGTAGAGAATGGTTTTATTTAGAAGTGGGTGTTATAATGTCTAAACAATGTTTTGAAGATATGACTTGGTCATTTTAAGTGTGGTTTATCTAATAAGTATTGTGAAAATATATAATATATAAGCATTTTGTTATATAAGCACCTTTGCGTCTCCATCCACTTTATTTTGAGAAACTCACTAGGTAACATCCTTATCTTTTATTATTGCATAACTTTTGACATTGTTGAATGGTTGCTAGTTGCGCATTGTAAGAGATGAATAATGATAGACATTCCTTGACAATGTGCTCATTGTGAAAATCAGTTGAAATGCCGGAGTCTTGTGGTGAAAAGAGCTGTGAAGTGTTTAGCTCTCTCTAGTCAATGCCATCACTCAACACTGTCCCTCAGCAACATCTCCACAATCCTTATCTCATTCTGTGACATGGCAGCCACTTTGGATTGTCAGGAGAGGTGCCTCTTATCTGGCGAGTTCGGAAGATTTCTGTGAGAATCCCTCAAGAAATGCCTGAAAAGAAGCCTTGGAATGAGTCGAAATCCCACAGGAATTATCTGTGAGAGGTATCCTGTATCTGGGAGGCCTGGCGAGCACCCTTTGTGTCTGTTCTTCAGGTATTTGTGTGTGTGCGTGTGTCTGTTTGAGACGGTGGATTTGAGGAGTAAAGTGGAACAGATGACGTGAACACCATTCCATGATGTTGTTGGTGGTGGGAGCTTTGAACACAAAACAACAAATACATAACCTTGCTTGTTTTTCCCTCTTCTGTTACATCTCAAATCTAGCTTAAACTGGTAGCTGTTTTTTTTAAACAGATGGTTTTTAAATGCTCCCGGCTGGTTTAGATGTTATTAGATGGTCCAATGTAGTCATTAACTGGTGTAAACTATTTTTAAGTGGTTTACAATGGTTATTAGTTGGTCCAAGCTAGTCATTAAGTGATTCTAAGTGGTTTACAATAGTTATTATTTAGTCCAACCTCACTATTAGCTAACTTTTAGATGGTTATTATTTGGCCCAAAATAGTTATTAACTGGGCCAAGTTGTTTTTAAGCATTGTAAATTAGTTATTACCTGGTAAAACACTCATCATGTTGCAGAAAACAGCTTGACCACCTTAAGCTTAACCAGGTAATGACCAAATTTAACCAGTTAATAACCAGCCCTAACCAGCTAAAAGACAAACTGAATTAGCTAATAACCAGTTTGATCCAGCTAGAGACCAACCTGGACCAGTTAATAACCAGCTTAAGCTAATTAATGACCATTTTAAACAAGCTAATGGCAAAACTAAAGTTAATGACCAGTTTGGCCCAACTAATGGCCAAACTCAACAAGTTAATAACCATTTTAAAGCAGCTAATGACCAGACTGGACCAGTTAATAACCAGGTTGGGCCAGTTATTGATTGGTCTGTATAGATAATATCCAAATTGACTAACTACTCACTGATGTAAAATCCATTTTAGACCAGATGATGAGAAACTTGAGCCAGATAATGACCAAATTTCGCCAGGTAGTAATCATCTTGGACCAGCTAATAACCAGCCGTAACCAGCTTATGGACAAACTGAATGATCTAATAACAAGTTTGATCCAGCTAAAGAACAAACTCGACCAGTTTCTAGCCAGCTTAGGCCAACTAATGACCATTTTGAACAAGCTAATGGCAAAACTAAGTTAATGACCAGTTTTGCCCAACTAATGGCCAAAATGAACAAGTTAATAGCCATTTTGAAACAGCTAATGACCAGCTTGGACCAGTTATTGATTGGTTCTTACAAGTTAATAACCATTTTAGACCAGCTAATGAGAAGCTTGAGACAGTTAATGACCAAATCTGGCAAGGCAGTATTCATCTTGGACCAGCTAATAGCCAGCCCTAGCCAGTTAATGGACAAACTAAATAAGCTAATAACCAGTTTGATCCAGCTAAAGACCAAACTGGACCAGTTACTAATCAGCTTAGGACAATTAATGTCTGTTTTGAACAAGCTAATGGCAAAATTAAGTTAATGACCAGCTTAACCCAACTAATAATCAAACTGGACCAGTTAATAACCAGCTTGGGTCAGTTACTGATTGGTTTGTACAAGCTAATGTCCAGCTTGACTAGGTACCAACTTAACCTTTTTAGATCAGTTAAGCTTGAGCAAATTAATAACCAAATCTGGCCAGATAGTAATCATATTGGACCAGCTAATAACCAGCTAATGGGCAAACTGAACAAGTTGATAACAATTTTAAAACAGCTAGAGACCAAACTGGACCAGTTAATAACCAGCTTAGGCCAATTAATGACCATTTTGAACAAGCTAATGGCAAAAATGAAGTTAATGAACAGTCTGGCCCAACTAATGGCCAAACTGAACAAGTCAATAACCATTTTGAAACAGCTAAAGACCAAACTGGACCAGTTAATAACCAGCTTAGACCAATTAATGACCATTTTGAATAAGCTAATCGCAAAATTAAAGTTAATGACCAATTTGGCCTAACTGAGCAAGTTAATAGCCTTTTGAAACAGCTAATGATCAAACTTGGACTAGTTAATAACCAGCCGGGCAAGTTATTGATTGGTTTGTACAAGCTAATGTCCAGCTTGACTAGCTACTCACCAAGTTAATAACCATTTTAGACCAGCTAATGAGAAGCTTGAGCCAGTTAATGACCAAATCTGGCCAGGTAGTAATTATCTTGGACCAGCTAATAACCAGCTAATGGGCAAACTAAACAAATTGATAACCAGCTTAGGCCAATTAATGACCATTTTGAACAAGCAAATGGCAAAACTAAATTTAATGACCAGTTTGGCCCGACTAAAGTTAATAAACATCTGAAACAGTTAATGACCAAACTGGACCAGTTACTAACCAGCTTGGGACAGTTAGTGGTTGGTTTGTGCAAGCTAATGTCCAGCTTGACTAGCTACTCACCAGTACTTAATAACCATTTTACTTAATAGCTAGAGCTTGAGAAGCTTGAGCCAGTTAATGACCAAATCTTTCACCACAAGACTCCAAATCTTGGAAAAGCTAATAACCAGCCCTAACCTGCTAATGGACAAACCGAATAAGCTAATAAACACTTTGATCTAGCTCAAGACCAAACCGGACCAGTTGATAACCAGCTCATGCCAATTAATGACTAGATTCCAGCTTAACCTGGATTTTTCCAGCAGGCAGCTGGCTGGTCATACAGGCTGGAGGAAAGGTGACGTGAGAACAAAGAGGCGAACGAGCCGACTCTCTTTGGAGTCAGGTATCAAGAGGATAACCACCGGCGTGTCAAAGGGAGCCACCGCTGGCCGACACAAAAGAACGACTGACACCAGAAAAGAGGGATGGGGTTTCAGAGCCTGGGCATGAAAAGGAAAACATCATTCTCCGTCTGTTTTGTTCACAGGCAGTGAAAGAACATAGCCCCCTTATGCGGGTCATAGTGTGACACCACTAGAGGAATTTGCACTGATGGTATCCTCTGAAACGGCCACTATACTGAGTGATTGGATCCATTTGTGTCGCTTTTAATTGAAAGAGCTGTTTTTTGATGAGTCAAGGGTCAAGGATGAATCAGTGAGGGCGGTCGCTTAAAACCAAAACCAAAACAACACTTGTCATCGCTTTTATCGCAGCTGATCCGCCTTTGTGTTCGCGGGCGGGTGAAGCGGCCCAGAGGCAAGCTTGGAATCACGCCGGGCTTGTATTGCCCCCATCGCGCATGACTTTTGTGTGCGGGGAGGTTATCTGTCGGCCTCTTTCAAAGGTGGGGGACAGACAATAGGCTTTCGTGCCATGCGAAGAGAGTGTCCCTCCCTCAGCATGCAAGGCTTGCTTCATGAACACAGCACAAAGGAATGAGATCTCCACCTCATCCAAGACTGGATTAACATGGACGCACATATACACAACACATATGCACGCATAATAGGTCTAATTTGTTTATTTACAATGTTCTGTTGCCAATGGCTGATTGTAACTACAACACAAGAGCTAATCAGACACTTTCTGCTGCAAGTCATGCCATACCAGCATACATGGCTAAAATATGACTCGAAAATAGAATTAAGCATTTCTGAGCGCTAATCCAAGAGGTGAACGCGTGTGCGTGGATGTAACGCATCCATCTTCGTTTAGAGAAACTAAATCGGAGAGCCAGCTTCTCAAACTCCTGTTAGTAGGAAACATTTAAATGACTACAATTATGCGTTTGCCAATCAAAACCCACGCTAACTATGTGCTGAGAAACGATGACTCACTGACTATTTGTCAGAGAGAGATTTACATTTTGGCCCGAGGCTTGCACGGTTTGCTTCGGACCGTCCAAGCAAAAGCTCCCTTGAATTTTTAAGATTGAATTGCATTTAGAACATTTGTCTTGGCTGCCCACCTTCCGAAAATAAATAGAAAAACACAACTCCAAAACCCCCGGCCTGTGCTTTATCACTCATGAGCCCCGGCTGTCCGTCAGACCGTGTGTTTTACATTCGCTCGAACAGCGTCTGGGATGCTCGCGTGTCATAGCTAGCCGTCTCGTTAAGTTATCGACCGTTTTCAAGGCTGGAGGGGGATTCTCTCAATTTGCCCGGTGACTGCTGGAACAACAGTGAAAATCTAATTTGGAGATTCGAGAAAACGCTATACCCTTCCCATACCGCTGCAGCTTGAACGCCAAGAACGCCGAGCCAGACTCTCAAAACAATTAATTACGGGTCATAACCTGAGAGGGTCGGCATTCCTGACGGCTGGAGAGTTAGATATTCCTCAGCTGTGCTGTGGGAGAGGACGGCGGGGAGCGAGGATCATATCACGAAAAGCTAAAAACATCATGCATTTTATACCAAAAAACCCCCCTGATCCGTCTGTGATCTTACCTAAATCAGACTGACTGACAGATTATACAGTTTGGGATTCGTATTCATAGGCGCCGAGTCAAATCAAACATCAGTGGCCAAAAACACTGAAGATTTATGTTTGCCACTTTGTCCCAAAAATTTATTTCAACGTCAGTTCTCTCAAAGTGCAGATGTTTTCATTTCTAATCCGCCCTTTCTTTCGCTCTCTCTCGGAATTGCAGATTACTATATAAACTCTCATTTCACATAGGAAATATGGCGGTTTAAGGGTTTGTGGCCTAATGTTGTCAATCGTAAGTAGCTAAACACACCAAATGACTGATTAATGTGATCTCTTTAATATGTAAAACCCACATTGTAACCCCAAATGAGGCTATTACTTAAAGACTTGATTCGCTCACTGTTTGTATCAGTGTCTTGGAAGCCAGTGCCGATCTAAAATTTCTCTTTGATTAATTGCTAAATCAAATGCGTGTAACATGAGCAGAAATACCAGCACCAATCACAATCAATCACGCAAACATCGTTTGAATCAATCAAACACAAATGTTGCATAATTAGTTTCACATTACCAATCAAAGCTAATCGTTCAAGCCGCTTTCCCCACATGCGCCGCAACATCTGAGGCGTCGTTGCCGTGTAAAATACGCAGATGCTCCAGAGACCAACCAAAGCACTTTTTTATAGCTTGCTTAATATATTGTAGCGTGGAATTGGAAATTTTGTACAGGCTCTTTATACTAATACAGATGTGTATCACTCAGACGTATAATTTTGAATACGCTTTCTGACGTGCTATGCAGTAGACATATCAAAGGAAAGACAAACTGGGCTGCAAGTTAGTATTTCAACATATGGTGCTCTTAAGGTCTCCTCTCATTGGAGATCATGAGCCGTATTTATTGCCCTAGGTGAAGCTAATGACCAGGTCTACCTTTGAAATTGATCCCATCTCTCATCAAGTGGTGCAACATTATGGATTTTATCCGGGCAAATAAGTAATTCATCAAGAGTGTCGTTAAGATAGCTGAAGTGAAATGCGAACGAGGCATTTGCTTTTAGGAAAATAATACAATGATAAAAGGTGGAAAGTGAGAATGAAAATGGATATGCCGCATCAGTCATGTGCTGGCACTCGGTGTGTATTTTAAACTCTGATTTTTATTATGCAGCTCCGTTATTAAGAGGATCATGGCCTTAGTTAATAGACAAGACAGATGACTTCACTTCATTCCAAATCACCACCCTTCCCACACTTATTTTCTCATTCTTCCTTCAGTTTAACTGGATCTTAGTCATTTTGTGTCTCTGTTCAGTGTGTTGACCATATAAGGGCAGCTCATACCTTGAACTGACCCCGGCCCTGATTCTGTTTTGAAATGCAATCCAGGTCTATGAGGCGATGATCAGCAGCACAGGTAATGTTAATGGATCTAACGGCTAAGACTGAATAACTCCAGGTTGCTGTAATCAGACTTGTATGAAATATCCATGTATTTGTGCCTCAGAATCCTAAAATTCATATTATTTATGTACTTTTACACTTGCACAGGGGTGCTATTTCAGATTTGTCACAAGAAATTCCAGTTATTTATTTTAAATTTCGTTTTTTTGGTGTTATTGGAATGGTATGGTATTTTTTTTTTATATAATGTGAAAAAACAACCCATATACACTACCAGTAAAAAAATTTTGAAAAGTAAGATTTTTAATGTTTTGTAAAAAAAAAGTCTGCTACCAAGCCTGGATTTATTTGATCCAGTTGTCAGTAAAAAAAAAAATTACTATGTAAAGTAACTATTTTTTTTTTTGTAATAATTTAAATTGTCTTTTATTTCTGTGATTTCAAAGCTGAATTTTTAGTGTCATTACTTTTGATCAATTTAAAGCATCCTTGCTACATAAAAGTATTCAGTTTTTTCCAAAACAACAAAAAAATTATACTGACTCTAAGCTTCTGAATGGATAATGTTACAAAAGCTTTTTATTTCAGAAAATTGCTGATCTTTGGATCTTAATAATAATAATAATAATAATAATAATAATAATAATAATAATAAATGTTTCTTGAACAGCAAATCAGCATATTGGAATGATTTCAGAAGGATCATGTGACACTGAAGACCGGAGTAATGATGTCGAAAATCTAGCTTGGATCACAGGAATAAATTACATTTTTAAATATAAATTATATATATATATATATAATCAATCTATATTTTAATGTATTTTGTAATGTAATGTATATATATGTAACAATATATTTACTCAACTTGTAATTTTATATTCAAAATACATTTCAGAATACATAGATGTACATTTAATAAACAAAAAAAAAATATTTCAACATGTTTGTTTTCAGTAAACACTTCTTTCTTAAAAACTATCATATATTTTCATATTTGAAATGTGTAATTATGTAAACAAAAAGTGAGATAACAGTTTGTGTTCAGCTTTATGTAAACCCATGCAATTCATGAAAGAGAATTTAATTTTCAATAAATCTACTGCATGTAAAAATATAGTGAATTTTTGTCTTTATTGCTATTTTTATATGTATAAAATACATGATCATGCATATACTGCACAAATATGAAAAATAGTGAAAAATACAGGCACTAGTTTCCTCATACATGGAAATGTATTATTTTTATTAATAGAATTTTATATAAAATATAATTGCATTATATTTCTAAGTATACTGCCATGTACATTTGTTTCGTAAGAAATGTGTGTGTGTGTGTGTGTGTGTGTTTTTTTTTTTAAACTAGGTCTAGGATAAAAGGATATTTGAATAGGATAAATAAATAAAACCAGGTGACTGTTCTATTTTCGTGCTGGGCTACAAAGTTTCTTTAATGTATTTCATAATGTAACCCAAATAATAATATAACATATTTTGTTGAGTCTAAACTGAGTCATAAAACTTTGCTTTTTATCCTCTCGCTCTCTCTTTCTCAGAAAATAACTCTTCTTTTGCATCTTAAAGGTCACTCACAACAGGAAAAAGTGAAAGCTGCCATTTCCAAAAATGGTTAAGCAATACTTATTCCTGTGACACAGTAAAACCAGATTCTAAAACAAACAAAATTCGAGTTCAAACCCCAACAAGCAGCCCACAGAGAGACGAGAGTAGCATCAAATAAACTTAACATTCTGATAATTGTTTATATGTCAGAGGTCTAGAGGGTGAGTCACAGGATGATGGTGAATGTACAGCAGGAGTAGAACACTACTGTGTTTACACGTCTGGCCTCTTTGGGCCCAAACTTGTGGCTGTCTGCTACTGCTCAAGGTCTTCGGCAGATAAAAGATACATTTGAGATGCATTAGAGGTACATTAAGACGCCACACCAGTGTTAAAGGGATTACCAGCTTACTGTCATTGTTGACACCTACTGCTACACTACTTATATGACGGGTGAGTGCTGGTCACTGCTAACAGTATTAGTAAAAGACTTCATGTTTAGACAGTTTGGGATCATTCAACCAGATATGTATTACATCATTGGTGTAGATTTGGGTTGTGACATTTGGGTCGTGGGGAAAAGTGTTTCTGAAACTTGTAATTGTAAAGTATTAGTAGTGAACCAGTGCAAGGTTTCTTAAATTAGTAAACATACATTAAATAAATAACTCATATATCTGTAAATTAACAGTTTTACTGTATTTTACTAATACACCGTTCCCATACAAACATCAAAATCCTGATATCTCCAAGTTAAATAAAACAGAAGATCACCATATTGCCATCCCTGTTCAACTAGTCAGTTCACGTATGCTAGTTAGGATGACCCGTTAGTCTTTATTGGTACATTTTGTAACAACACATAACCCGTGTTCGAAACGAATAACGCGTTCTACGGAGCCACTAAAGGGAACTTGGTTAGCCGATTGATAGCAATAGCTTGTTACACTGCGATGCATAAAATTTCACTTACCACATAAAACAGAGTATGAAAAGATGGCTGTTAGGACGATGGCGAATCATTTGCAGATCCTGAGCACCACTGACAAACGTCTAATCTTTTAAAATGTGTGGTAAGTACTCCTGCCGTTCCTTAGTAAACACAGAGGATGTAATCGCGAATCTTTAAAGTCAAAGTAAAAAGCAAACGCGCATTTAAAACTGATTTCACTGCACCGCATATTAATAGTGGCTCTATGATGCCCGCAATTTATACACTGTATAATTACCTAAAGATATAATTGCGAGAGAAAACACTGAGATATATTTCTTCCTCCCATCTGGTATTTATAAAGGGTTTGCACCGACTTTTGGCCAATTACCCGGATGCGCAGCCATTGCGGCGTTAAAGGAGAAGTCCACTTCACAAATAATTTACTCACCCCCTTGTCATCCAGGATGTTCATGTCTTTCTGTCTTCAGACATGAAGAAATTATATTTTTTGAGGAAAGCATTTCAGGATTTTTCTCCATATAATAGACTTCATTGGTGCCCCGATTTTTAACTTCCAAAATGTAGTTTAAATGTAGCTTCAAAGGGCTCTAAACGATCCCAGCCGAGGAAGAAGGGTCTTATCTAGCGAAACGATCGGTCATTTTTTTCGGAAAATAAAATTTGTATTCTTTTTAAGCACAAAAGCTTGTGTAGCACAGGCTCTGGGATGCGCGTTCACGTACTATTGAATAATGTCGAAAGTTTACGCCGAACATAGGCGGAACCATAGACTCAGTGTTTACAAAGTGAACGCGCAAAGACTAAGAAAGTGCAAGTAAGTCAAACGCTGTTTACAAACAAAAAGGTTCAACTATGTCGGACGATTCTGAAGTTGTAGGAGAAAATAACATGGAGTTTTTCGACATACTCTACCTTTTTGAGCCGGAGTACACAGGCGATGAACTTGTGGTAATTCGAAGACGTGATTCGTAGTAGTGATGGGAAGTTCGGATAACTTTACAGACTCTGACCTTTGAGTCTCGTTCAGCAAAATGAACAAATCTTTTTTTGAGTCATTTTGTTCATTTTAGCAAAGTCAGCGCCACATGACAGCCCCATAAGATGAACGAATGACTCTAAAAACCCGAAGACTCGAAACAGGTGAACTAATTCCAGTACAGAACCTAATATGATGTTTGCATGCTCAAATGAACGAAATGACAAAATGAACGAATCGTTAAAGAACAACCTGTGGACGTGCATTCCAGAGCCTGTGCTACGCGAGCTTCTGTGCTTAAAAAGTACACCAATTTTTATTTTTCGAAAACCATGACAGATTGTTTCGCTAGGTAAGACCCTTCTTCCTCGGCTGGGATCGTTTAGCTTTGAAGCTGCATTTAAACTACATCTTGGAAGTTCAAATTCGGGGCACCAATGAAATCCATTATATGCAGAAAAATCCTGAAATCCTTTCCTCAAAAACCATAATTTCTTTAAGACAGAAAGACATCTTGGATGACAAGGGGGTGAGTAATTTATTTGTAAATTGTTGTTCTGGAAGTGGACTTCTCCTTTAATGTACCACTGAAGACGTTGTTCTACTAATTTTTGCTGTCTAAACCACTGAAAATGTGTGGAAGCTCCGCTATGCTTATTAACACTGCTTTATAATGCATTATACAGATGCTAGATGAAAAGAAAACACCATGTAAACTTTTCTGAAAACAGAGATACATTCATATAAACTCCTACCCCAAATTCATTATTTAGGAGTCCTTCCAATATTTCGTGCATCGTTGACAGTGAGATATATTTTCATTATATTGCTGTCTAAGGGCCAGATAGCTTCCAAAATGCATGAAAAATATCTTAATTTGTGTTCCAAAGATGAACAAAGCTTTTACGAGTTTGGAACAACATGGGGGTAAGTGATTAATGACAAAATTTTCATTTTGGGGTGGAGTAACCCTTTAAGGGGTTCCGTAATTCACATCATTTCCTTTCTGAACACGGCACATGTTGAAAATGAGCATTATGACTAAATACGTTTTTGAATAGTCACATGCTATTTACAGCTCTTCTGATTGGCTGATGAATAATTGTGACCAGAACTGATTTATTATGAAGTAAAAATGTTATGTATTTTGAAGTCAAATGTCATACTTCTTGGATGTTTCTAGCTAACCCTAGTATTCAAGGTTTGTAACGTGCTTACAATTTTGTGGCTGATCCTAAATATCCTAATGTCTGGAAAAGTGAATTTTCACATGAGTAATGAAGGGAGGAAAAGCTAGAATGAGTCATGGGGAAAAGCACTAATGAGAAAAGACTTGATGGATTCACCTTTGGGATTACGCTTTCTCTTCACCAGGTTGCTTGAGACATTTCACATTTCCCAAGTTTGAGAGTCTGTGGAAAAAATGTCCTGCATGTTAACATTCTCAGATTCATCCTGCGCTTGCCGGTTCTCAGAGCTCTGAGTCTATTATAAATATTTAAGGGAAACTGTTGACATGAAGATAACACTGACAAATTGAGTTAACATTTCAGCAATAGATTACTACTCGTGTGGGGGAAGAAAGAGTATTAAACCCATAACAAGTCCACGTTAGCCGCTAGATCATGCTTCGTTTACGTTTTTATCTATGCTGTTTGTGATATGGGTAGATTAATCATATGATATGATATCAAAGGTTTTGGAAGATATAAAATGAGGCTGTTAAAAGGTTTTGAGGACATCCGAGTGTTTGAGACAGCATGAAGAGCTTACGGTACCATCATATTTGATCATCCCAGCCGTGATGTTTTTTTGCGCTCTAGTATGAAAGACTGGAGGGAGAGTCTCTAATAAGCCATGCACTGATGTATAGACCAAATCAGGTCAGCAGTTGGCTTGCTGTTGGCTTGTGTACTTTTTAACCACAAATGTTTTGGACTAGCTCGACTTTCTTTGCGCATTATGTAAATACGTTGGAAAAGTCACAAGTGACGTAGGCGGAAGTACCTACCCAGTTTTACAAAGCGAACGTGCAAAGAAAGTCAAGTGGCCTTTAAAAAAAAGGTAAAACAACAATTTTGAAGTTGGAAAATTAGATGTAGATTTTCTACCCTACCTTTTTGAATCAGAGTACATAGACAAAGAACTAACCACACGTGACCTTTCCAACGTGATTAATTAATGCGCGAAGTCATGGATGTGCATCGCAGAGCTAGTCCAATACGACTTTGGATTTGGGTAATGCAATGGTTATGCAAATTGTCTATCAATTTTGGCCTAAACCCGGGTAGCTTTTCTTCACTTTCCGATTCATCAAAAACTGAGAAAGTAAAGACACATTTAAACTGCCAGAGATTGCACAACACACCTTTTTGTCAACGAACTCCATGAACTTCCAAGCGGTGTCACTCATACAACATTTCACAGACGCAGTGATATGGCGTATTAATGGGTGTTTATCCTTGTGATGGATGGCATTGGTGTATTAGACAGGAAAGGCCACAGTGAGATCATTGCTCTTGTAGTTTGTGAGCAGTTATGTGGATACAGGGAGTGAATGCAGACCAGCTCAACTGCACTGCTGATGTTGAACATCAACTCACTGAGGTGCTGAAGTTATGATTTTTGCCTCACCATAGTGATTGTTTCCACTGAACATGCTACCTGCTGTAGTAACAGTCACAACTGCATACTGGACATTCCCAGTATGTAGTGTAATTTTGTAAATAACAATACACAAATACGCAATATCAGGATAAAGCAACCGTTAAGCGAACAGAGGAGTCAGTAATTGGTTTACTTTGGTTTAAGTGGATGTCGACATTATTGCCACATCACAACGTCCAACTTGGAAAACAGCTAGGAGATATCCCAGACAAAATCATTTTTTCCACATCTAATCAATGTATTTCAAAACATGTTTTTTGAAAACATTGTTTTAGTTGGATTTGCATCCCGATGTCCTCATTTTCACTTTTCATGGTGTCTTTTGCAATATCCCTTTAACAAAAGCCAGTTCCTTACTCCTGGAAGTGACATCACTTTAGCAGGAAAACAACACAAACATCAGTATTATAAAATGGATAGTCCCGATCCTTGATTCTGATTGGGTGAGCCGCATCAAAGACTATAGAATACCCAAGATTTGTCACTCGCATAGGCTGCGTCCGAAAGCCTACACAGCTGACTTGCTGCTTCACTGCCTTATCAGTCAGTGACAGGCTTCTGAGGCAGCGTAACGGTTTAATTATCTACAACAAAAAAGAATGAGTTTTGATGATAACTAAACAAATATTTAGATACTATAATACTGATTTCTCGTTAGAAATGCCATCAAAAGTGCAAAAAGTTAGTCAGAAATATACATTTACACACAAACTGACCACCAAACGCAACTTTCAGATGTTATCTTTATTTTTTTAGCTCAATTGTCATGGAATGGAACGCACAGAATTGTGGGATATCTAAGGCAGCGAACAATAAATCTACGCTGCCTTAAAAATTCGATCAGAAGAATGTACCTCTGGAGAAATCGAATTTGTATTCGGACGTGCCTTGATTCCTTCCTGCCTTGGAATGCTGCCTCCAAAGAGGAGTTTTGAATGGGGAAAGTTGCATCACTTGCTATAAAAACAGTCAGCAGTCTGAGATGTGCGCTAAGTACTGTGCACTGGCTGATCTAGCCTGAAAAAATAAGCTTTTTTAACACTATTGGAACATAAGGAACAATATTTATGAGGCAGTTCTCGTCAGATTTCATTGGTGATTTCAAATATGAAATTTATGTGTAAGCTTGGTGAAAAGTTTTGGAGAATTTGATGTTTCCCCATTCAAAGAGATAGGAGCTGCACTTGCCTGCCCGAGAGGCGTTTCAAAGATGGCCGCCGAGTGAAAAGACTTGCCTTAAAGTGACTTTGGCCGCATTCGAAGCTGTTGTAAATTACACACACGTTTGTTTACGTTTGTGTGTTGCTTGGAAACCACTTTATTGCAACCACAGCTGTTTCTGAGGAACTACATTGTTTGGTGGAAGAATACTGTTTTTATTTATATCATTACACTTTTTTTTGTGAAACCTTAATACGAATATGGAATAACCATTTTATAAAACCAATAAGCCCTGTGAAGCCGTGGTTTACAGTGAATTTATAACAGCTAAGGGTTTCTAACAATGCCCCTTAGATGTTATAAATTCACTGTAAACCACGGCTTCTTAGGACTTATTGCTTTAATTGACCCTTCGCAAAAACCCACCCCCCTTAGTAACTGTTGCTGTGTCCGACAAACAATGAGGCTCTCACACGTCTCAGCTTTCAAATGTTGTAATTTATTAAAGAAATTCAAACAATAAATACCGTTTTGTGGCTCTTTAAGGTGTCGTGACAAATTAGCGTGTTGCCTTATTAGATCAATGACTAATGAACCGATTGTCTTTTCTTAGCACAAACAAAAAAAACATGAATGAACATCAGAACATATTATTTCAACCGCTGAAAGACATCAATACACACAGTGTTTCAAGTTAATCTACTGTCCTGTCTGATGTTTGTCTGACAGAACGGATTCGGCGGTATGATTGGTCAGATCAGGTCAGTCAGGATGTTTTCGAAGAGTCAGTACCTGTGAAACATATCATCTGTTTGATAAAATTGTTGAAATCAGTATGGTAATATTGAAATTTCAAAATATAAATACTAACTTTAGGATGACGCTATCTGTTTCTGGCTGTTTCTGACCATCCTGATAGGAATGCTGTTTATTTGTTTAATTTAATTGTCTTAAACTAAGTTGTTTTAATAAAGTTTAAGTGCCCAAGCTTGACCAGAATCCGGTAAACCTTTTTATAGAAGTCCTTCTTTAGATATACAACAAGACTTCTGGGCTCTCTATCAACATCTGTGGTTTAAACATAAAATTAACAAGTTGATAGGAAGAAGAAAATCCTAATAACATAAACATTAAATTTCCCATATTGACTCCAACAGATTTTAAACCACTATTGCAGGCTTTCCACAGTGACTCGGGGTAAGACAAGAATATGTTTTTAATGACAGGCTTTTGGCTTGATACTGATATTTTTTGTCATTTGTGACCAGCAATGTTCCCATAATGTCTGCAGTTGAATCAAAAAGATTTAAAGGGTGCATAAAAATTCAGATACATTTCAACCTTTAGAAGCTGTATTCTTAAATTTGACCCCAGATCTATTTCAGAAGCATTGTTGTGGATGAAAAATGGCCTTAAGTAGCAGAAGTTAAACACTATAACAAATCGCTTAAACCGAAAATGTTTAGTAACAACTCATCATGTGGTGCGGCTGAGACTAGGCCCATTTTCAAACGCTAAAGTTTGTTTTGGTGGCACTTTGTAGTCTAAATGTTGGTTTATTCAGTGGCGTATGAGTTATTGTTGTGAGACGGCACTGCCAGTTCTGCCTCACCCAAACAAGTGGCAATTTGAACTGTGAATGAATTTATGTGCAATTAAATTTAAAGGGCCGAAACAAAAAAGGGAACAGACTGAGACCTCGGAGCAGTGAAAACACTGTGCACAAGAGGCACAAGGCTCCAAAGTGACATCACAAGAAGATTAATACTGCATTTTATTGACTCCCCCCTTTTCCCGTAAAACTCTAAAGACGTAACGAATGGGAGAAACAGTATCTGATACTTTCAGATGATGACAACAATGAGATTCTCGTGAAATGGCCATTATCTTAGCTGTTTCACAAACAAATGTTTTATTTTCCGTCCCCTCCTGCGCATTAGGAACATTTTATTGCTTAGAGGTTGTTCTTTCATAGTTCAGGATTCTTAGAAGAAATGGAAATAGAAGTATTGAGACAAATTGCTCAGCATACAGTAACAATCCAGAGTGCAGATCATTTTGTTTTAGGCGAAAGTTTGTGCAACTTTCACTGAGGTCTCGTTGAGAAAAAAACTTGAGATGACAAGACCGCTATGTGCTTTTTCTAATGAGAAAATCTGAAAAAATCTCCATATTCTAATCTCATGGCTGTTTCTAGGTGCAAATGTCTTTTTCTAATCGGCCAGGATTTTTTCGGTTCTTTTTTCGCCTTTTTCTGGGTTCCTAATGACTTTCGGTAAAATTGTCTGTACTTTCCTGCAATTAATTATGATGGATGATGGGTAGAAAAGTCTAAAAAACAATATCAGACTGTTGCTGGCAAATTATCATGTATCTCACTGATGTCATTACTGCTTTTTCTTTTTGACTTTAGTGCACAAGTAATGTGTGCAACTACATGCCAGTTGTGCAGAATGCATTGGCATTGGCCCCGGCCCACTAAATTTTACATTATTGACTGTATGGGTGTGGGCCCATCCATAAAAATGCAAGAATTCAAGCAACGGTCCCATGAGGTTAGAGCTTTCGTTTGCAGTTATTGGTCTTATTTTACACTTATCTCAGGATGAATTCAAAAGATTTGCGGCGCTGTTTGTTTTCATTTTTCAGCACCAGAGATTAAGATCTAGCGCTTTCTGGGTGAAATTAGCATTGTTTGTTACAGCTGTGATTCATTTAACTGCAGCGCATGTGAGTGAGTCAAACAATTGCTCAATGCATTGTCAGAAGTGGCAGCGAGTAGGATTCCAGTAATGCCGAAAAAAAGGGAGAACCCATTTTTGGCCCTTTTGTTTTGAACTAAATCTCAGAGGGCAGGACTCTCGTAGTCTGTGCTCTTTTGCAGAACTTGAACAGCGAGACAGTAAAGCAGCTGTCAATTTTAGCCTGTGCTCCGTGCCATATGTGCGTCTAAACGTGTATTCGTGTTCTGGTGCCTGGTCAAGGTATAATAAGTGAGTCAGAAGGACACAGCTGCCGACCAGATGATTGGGGCCACCTGCTTTCTTCATCATTTACACGTTCCACAAATGTACAAACAACAGCAAATTAAAGGAGTCTAGAAGCCTTGAATCTGTCTGTCTGTTTTCTGCTCCGATGTTAATTTCTTGGCACAGTGAATCAGTGCAGTGTGTTTGCGTCTTTATGTGCTGTCGCACACTGTGTGGTTGTACAATTTGTGCTGGATGCTTTAATGAGGGACTTGTGGCATAATAGTGATATGTTTGCATGTGCTACATCAATGAAGGTTGTAAAATACGGCTGTTGCAAAATAAATGCACTTACATGTAAGTGGCATTCTCTCCGAAGAGGACAAGCTGGTGCCTCCACATCACTATGATTTCCTGATTACCATGTAGCTTAAATGCGATAATGCCCGCATATCAGTAAGGCTTCCAGGAAAAAAAAAACTACTATTTGCATAATCTGCCCCTACAATCAAAGATTCAGAAGCCAAATTATATCATACATTTACATTATATACATATGGGCAACATGTGGACCTCATGTGATAAACAATAACCAATAATATTTTTGTCAGATATTGAAATGTTGTTTGGAATACTATTATTAAAGGATTAGTTCACTCCTGAATTACAGTGAATTACTCCTCATAACTTACTCACCACCATGTCATCCAAGATGTTCATGTCTTTGTTTCTTCTGAGAAAAGAAATGAAGGTTTTTGAGGAAAACATTCCAGTGTTTTTCTCCATGTAGTGGACTTTAATGGGGATCAACGGGTTGAAGGTCCAAATTACAGTGGAGCTTCAAAGGGCTGTACACGATCCCAGCCGAGGAATAAGGATCTTATCTAGCAAAATGATCAATCATTTTCTAAAAAAAAGTTACAATTTTTATACTTTTTAACCACAAGTGCTTGTCTTGCATCTACTTCATTGACATCACTGTTTTACCTTTCTTTGCAAAAGGCGTTTGACTTTCTTTGCATGATCAGTTTGTAAACACTGGGTTGGTATTTGCACCTACGTAGTGCGTGACCTTTCCAACGTGACTATGTAATGCATAAAGTTGTGGACACAGAGATAGTGCAAGATGAGCATTTGTGGTTGAAGTGTTTATAA
>JAHKKF010506577.1:0-27298 GCA_019740295.1 Labeo calbasu
TATGGTTTTGAGATCCATCTTTTCACACTGAGGACAACTGAGGGACTCATATGCAACTATTACAGAAGGTTCAAACGCTCACTGATGCTCCAGAAGGAGCATGGGGTTGGGGGTGAAAACTTTTTGAATTTGAAGATTAGGGTAAATGTAACTTATTTTGTTTTCTGGGAAACATGTAAATATTGTTTGTAGCTTCTGAAGGGCAGTACTTAATAAACATATATATATTTAAGCAAAATAAGAAAAATATGCACGTACAATGTACAAAATGTATATAAAGAAAAATCTTCATTCTGTTCACAAGTTTTCACCCCTGGCTCTTAATGCATTGTGTTTCCTTCTGAAGTATCTTCTGTAATATGATATGAGTCCCTCAGTTGGCCTCAATGTGAAAAGATGGATCTCAAAATCATACAGTCATTGTTGGAAAGGGATCAAATACACAAAAATGCTGGAAATCCAATGAGTTTTTTTGGACCAGAAGGACTTTCTGAAGAACAGCAGGCAATTTAACTGGACAAACAAGTGACTCATGAACAACTATCACTAAACAAAAACAAACAAACAAAAAAACAGCTGTGGATCATTCAGGTAACAACACATTATTAAGAATCAAGTATATGTACACTTTTGAACGGGGTCATTTTTTATGAACTCAACTATTATTTTCTCTTGTGGACTATATGTAAATGTCTTTTATGTGAAATATTTTATTCACTAAATAAAAAATAACATGCATTTTGTATGATCCCTCTTATTTTGGTAAAATCATTAACATCTTGCAGATTCTGCAAGGTGTATGTACAATTTTGACTTCAACTGTATATCATAGCTCAGATTTTAACGGTGGTATTTGCAAGGTTAGATTATTGTTAATATAAATTGTATAAACCAATTTAACTATAAAACTATAACTAGCAGTAGTTTAAAATTAGGTTCTCTTGATTTCCTCACTCTCCAAACTCTCCTTATTTAGTATAAACGTAGCCTATATTTCCAAATACGACAGCTACTACAGTTAGTTGTATGCTACAATAGTATAACCATGGTAAATTAGAGGGAATATCCTGACTAAAATCCTGACTACCCTGACTTTTTTTTTTGGTGCGGCTCAGAAGGGAACCGTTATGACGTTAATGCCACTCCGTTATGATGCTGTTATGAGAGGATACAGTTTCCGTTGTCACGGATTAACTACAAATCCGCCAACAAACCACCAGCTTCTCTGAAGGAAAACCTGCGTGCTGACGCGCTTTACTAGCTGCTTCTAGTTATGGTTACCATGGAAACGGAACTTTTCCCAATTCCTCAGTTCTTACCTTTTCCCTCAGCGGAAGGTGTGGGGAATGGGGATGACACTTGAAGTGAGGGGAAATAAGCCAACAAATCAGTCACGAAGTTGTAATGTCAGTCCGTGAGAAAGAAAATTACTTCATGGTAATGGAATCGGTTTTTTAGATCAAATAGCGATATTTCTTAGCAATCGACTCTTTTGAATCGGTTCACAAATCGATTTGAATCTGTCCGAACTTCTCTTCGTTTTTTCATGATTCATTGAACCGAGCGGTTCTTAGAGCGTTCCAATAATGAGCATGCGCAATGACTAAGTAAACATGCAGGTTAGTGTGGATTTCAACGACGAAAACTCCGTTTTCACTAAAGGGTAAAATATCGTCCAGACTAATACATTGTTCAGAAAAGTGAGTTAAATGTAATTGTTCATCGACAGTGACTGAAACTGTTTATGTGGAGTATGTTCCAAACGTAACTGACATTTTACTAATCTGAGGTGAGGCGATGAATTTTTGGTGGTTTGGCAGCTTTTTCATTTGGCTATTTTGTTAGATTTTGTATTAGTTTGGTATTTGGCTCTAGTTTGAAATAACAGTGATGTTTCATGGTGTATTCATTTTTATTTTAACAGATGATTTATACAGCAGCTCTCGTGACCGAGTATTACCACTTTTCGTTTCAAGAAGGACAGGTCAGTGCCATTAGATCATATTTTGATAATCAAGCATAACGGAATTGTGTAAGCAGAAAAGTAGTAAGCATTTACAAGTTCCCCCCTATGGTTTAACTGTCTTTAAGGCCTAAGATTGTGAGCAAAGCTGAATAAATGCTGCTTGGTTTGTGACCTTTTGTCGCCATCCAGTGACTAAAACTAGTAACCGCAACTTGAGATGTAGAGGCGTTAAAATTAAAAATGCCGTTTAAACCAGCTTATGTATGTTAAATTGGCCTACATTTCTTCCTGAATTTAAATGTAACCCTTGACATCATCCAAAATAGTTTGTTTTACAACACCGTACGCTCATTTCCATTTATAGTCTGCGCTGTAGGCCTACGTATGGAGTGGTTTGTTTTTTTGAAGTTTTTTTTTTATTATTTAAATCCTTTTGTATGGGTGATTTGATATTAAACAAAAAAAGTATTGCTTGTTCCCGCCCGGTTTCGAACCGAGGACCTTTCGCGTGTTAGGCGAACGTGATAACCACTACACTACGGGAACTGAGCTGTGCGGTAGAGGGGATGTGACGTCATTTGAATCGGTACTGGTTTCGGTTCCAGTACAAACGCTTGAATATATTTTATTTACATAGCGCTTACCACATGACAACATATGTGGCAGACTTGTAAATTGTGAATGAAAGATTATGTGTTTGTTATGTCCTTGTAGAAACCAGTGTTTATGATATTCTACAATACGTGTGGTCTACGGGTATATAGTCTTTTAAGCAAATCAAAAGTGAAAATGTAAAGCAGTTTAGATGTCACTGAGAGTTGCACGCTATCAGTCTATATATTTGAGCTTGACTGGAATGGTAGTTTGCTGTTTTACACATTAAACTTTTCTTAATGATCTGAAAAAGACTTTACCACGTGGGTCTGTGTACACATGGCAAGGAACCACTATGATTAAAGTATGTTTCAATATTTAAAGGAAAAAAAATAAGGAAGGAACATATTCTAGAAACTCTAGCCCACTGATTTTCTTAAGGTAAAACTACTGAAAAACACGTTCCCAGAACAGGTTCTGGGAAGACTCAAAGTTCTGAAACGTTCTTCCAGTGACGTTAATAGAATGAACATTCAGTGCTATCTGGTCTTTAATAATGTTCTCAAGGCGTTAGCACAAAAACATTACTTATAAATCGGTCATGGAAGTTGTGCATCGTCGTCGTAGTTACTTGTTTCAGAAAGAGATCAATTAAAAATAACGTTCCCATTTTTTGCTAAATGAAATGTTCCTTTCACATAACCAAGAAAAAACTTTCAAAACAATAACGTTCAGACAATTGGAACATTCAGAAATAACTTATGAATGTTAGTAAAACGTTATTAAAAACGATCTGAGTATTAGCTGTTAATGTTTTTGTCTAATATATCGTTCAGATATGTCACCAATAAAACTTGAGGATGTTGAAGTGAGGCTGGAGTCAGTGTAACTACTCTAAGCAAGTGTTGATCGATTTTGACATGTGAATTCAGTACATTTGTCTTAACTTTATTTGCTCCTGTAGAAACAACGACACAACCGGGAATTGGCGCGCATCGCAACTGTCCATTTTTTACTGGAATCGGGGATAAATAATTCTATTCGACTGTCCCGATTGATTACTCGTCAAGACTCTTCACGCTGGAGCCCGCGGGAATGGATGAGCATGGTGTTTATGTGCTTTAGGATAAACGACTGCCTATAAAGCTGGCGAGGCCGCTCTCAGGGCCATAAATACGTCCACAGATTGTCTCGAGAGCGCATCGTAATCCTTGTTGATAGTCAGTTGCCGGGAAGAGTAGCTGCAAGCAGACGATTCTCCTCCAATAGATGTCAATCAAATAACCGTCGGTCAGGCTTGCAGGGATGCCAAAGTTGGCACTACTCCAGTTATTTCTCTTTTAACGCCGATACTAAGCACACTCTTATAACCTAATATGAGAAGTTTAAAAAGTCAGGAAAGAATCAAAAAACGTTTTGTAGAAACCTAAAATGATGTCGGTTGACACCTTGTCACTAGATGGCAGTAAAACTCCAATAATAATTCGTGTATCACTATATGCATATCCAAGAGTTGTGTGGTCAAACTCACTCATTGCGTAACGGGACAATGCACCTCATTCATTCTGTGGTAAATGTTTAGTACCAAGCACTCCTTAGTCGTTTTAGGAAAGGAATGTAATGTACTTCTCTGCAAACGCTTGATGCATTTGAACCCTTGCTTTTATTAAAATAGCATATTAGTAGCAAGTGTCGTCTTAAAACGTTTCAGAAAAGTTGCTATTATTCATTGTGTGTGATTTTATTTTTGCTATAGCATTATGGTTCTAGTGGGGTTTCTTTCGTCTTTGCTTTGTTTCATTATTAAAACCGTCCATATTAATGGATCGATTTACCTATTTGTAGATTTATTTTACATAATACTATGGTAATCTTAAATTTCCCGAATATGTACATTAAGATATTAATTCAGAAGCCGAAATTTGATATTGATGTTGGTCTCTAACATTTAGAATTTGCAGATTGATACCTCAGTTGTTGTCTATTGCAACAATACAGAAATATTTTAAAAATGATTAACATTCGAATAATTCAATATTTATTGGTTACTTGATTAGATTATCAGTGAAATATTTTTTTGTTTTTTTTTGTTTGGTGGCTACAAGAGACGGATTACAAATTCTCTTGACTCGGTCTAGTGTGGCGAGGGCATAAAATGCAGTCTTGGCTGTGCAACAAGCACTTCAATTACTAAATACCCTTTCACTCAAAAGAACCGATACACAACATATGAACGAATCAGATTTATTATGGGATAGCGATGGATTTTTATGACTGACGAACAGACGTGCTAGATCAGCACAATGTCTTTCCCCACAGCGGAGTTTTAATGAGAGAGTTTTTCACTGTTGCCCAACGATCAGCGTCTTGTGGCTTGGGTCTCGTTTTACTCACAGATTTTTTTCAGTGCTTGTTTAACGTCCGCTAGCACGACATATCCAGACACAGTTTTACTTTTCTGCTTTGTAGACAATGGTCTCGACTATAATCAGTTTTATTACCTGAAAACTAAAGAGATAATGATAAATCCTAATATTGCAGTTGCTGTTCTCGGGATGTGATCAAACTTACTTAAGGAAATGTTAGTTTGACATTGTTAGACGTTTTTTAATGTCATTCGATTGGAACACTTCCCCCCGTTATGTGCCATTTTCATAAATAAACTTGTTAACTCGGATACTTTTAAAACCATTTAAGCCTGACGTGATATTATTAACGTTGTTTTATTAAAGCCATTTTCAATCGCCATTGATTTCACAGTAATCATACATTGTTGCTGTTGGACATGGAGCCTCACCACAGATGTGTAAATACTGCTCGCCAAGCAAAGCCTCAACCTACTATATATTTTCTACAGTATGCGAATTATTGAGTAACTTGCAGGGGGATCCACATTTGTAAAGGAATTCCAATAGGAATTTTTCATCGGGATCTGTTGTGGTTCGTCTCAATCAACCCAGATTGTCTTTTAACGCCTTAAGGACTCAAACCTTTTAAATAAACACTTATATTTTGTGATGTATTTAGATAAATGAGCCCAATTGACCGCGCAGTGACGATTCGAACAAAAAATGTTCTAACGCTCTACTGTTGCTATGGTTACCGCCTGCGCGGGATTTCAAGTGCTGCAATTACCAACTTGTAATTTAACTTTTAAGTGTTTAAACTCCAATTGAAACGTATACTAATTTGTAAAAAAAAAAAATATATGTTGGGGTACTTCTTAGATACACATAATCGAGACTGCACAATAAACATCCAATGCACAGTGTGCAAACTAGCAGCTGTTAGGTAAAAAATAAATAAATAAAATAAGCATCGCATGCGGTGTTTGCAGCAGCCTGCTCTACCCACTCTCTCTGCCGTGAAGCCTGTGGTTACGGAATGTTTCCGCTCGTTTGAAGCGGAGAGGCTGGGCAGAGGGAGTCGTTGGCAGAGTCTCCGCGGATGTGAAGAATGCGCCCGTGTTCGTTCGGTCTCCCGTTACGCGCGTCTCCTCAGAGGGGCAGTGCTCGCTGGGGCACCGCTGCTTTTTCTTCCTTGTGCTGCCTGCCTGCCTGCTATTTTTCCCCGCGTAATATTTTCTGCCAAACCAACAAGCATTATGACTTTGCCGAGTTAAATAATGCCGTTAGCTGATGCCAATATAATTATATTAATTAAATGACCGGGGTAAATCGGTTTTTATGGTCGTAAAACTGGATTAATATAATTCTTAGCCTTCTGACAGTGCTCAGCATATTTTTCTTAACATCATTCTTACTTGTCCCACTTTTAGTAATGAAAATAGGCCTATAGTAAAAATGTTGCAAGTTTTTGATCGCGGTTGTTTTTGGATTATTATTAATTCGACTGAGTTTGGTTACTTTTAAAGTATAAAACGGCATCATTTTTAGTTACCAAAGGGTATTTCTATTGACCACTCTATTATAATCACAGACATTATATAAAATAATTTAGCCTGTTTCACACGCTCCAATATCTGCACTGTTTTGATTTCGAGTTTGAGGAGCAGCCGACAGGATGTAGCATTGATAAATATCCCTGTTGATCACTTGATTGATTACCTCGCGCAAAGGTCACGCGGGCGCGCGGTAATTTCCTTGTGCCCGCGGCTCCCATTTCACTTTCAGTCTGGCGCGAGAGCCCCCGACTTTACAAATTATGTTTTTATTTTAACCCTTCCCTCCCCTCTTTAACGTCGCCGAATCTCGCCAACGACCTCTGTGTGCTGTACATCAAACGACAGAAGAGGGCAAACCTTTAATTAGGTTGGAGTATTAATCACAGAAGGTAAACTGTATCCTCTCTTTTTGATGGGGTTGAATTTAAACCCGACGACAAGCTAATAATTTAGCCGCATTTCCAAAAGGGTTCTGGCCTCAATTAATTTTCAATAATTACAGCCCACGGGGTCTTGACTGATCCTCACACCAGTGCGCCAGCTATACGCCATCTATGGCCGACGGGGTCAGAGTATCATCATAAAATATGTAGTGTGAAAAATAAGGACGCTGAGATATTGCGAATGGATAAAACTGTGTTGATGTAAACTAATGCCAACGCACGGCAAAACAAAGCTGGACTGCAACTGCACTGACAGCTTTCAAGCCCACTCTCTCTTTCTTTCTTTCTTTCTTTCTTTCTTTCTTTCTTTCTTTCTTTATGTTTGTCTGTCTTCTGTTTGTTTGTCAGTTGTATTTGGGTCGATATGCTTGTTTTCCAACGCTTACATTTTATAATTTGCTTCTTGTGCAACATTTGAATACTTCGTTTATTCAGTATCTTTGCTTTCATCAAAGAAGTTCCCTCACAACACACTGAAAGAATGCATCAAAAAAAAAATTGAAATGTAAAGAACGTTACGTTTCTTTTGATTTGTCAGAAAATTTCAATTATTTAAATTACCCAATTAAATAAATAATGAAACAAATATGATCACTGACATTTCTGATAACTGTGAGTTGTAATTTGGCAAATGACATTTCTGTTTTTGTTATTTTAAGAACCTCTTTCTTTTCTGTTGACTGTTATGAATTTTATACAGCCTAAGTAGCCTAGTGTTGTATTTGTATGTGCTGGTCAGCTCATAGCACAGAGGCGTGGACGGCAGCTGATGTTTGTTCTGCACCATTCATTTTTATGCAGAGTGATGTCAGATTAATTGGGTCCGTTTTAGAAATACTTAGCAATCAATACCGCCAGTGAGAGGAAAGCGACCCTTTTATAGGTTCATGGGCAAGGTCAACATGATGTCAGGCGCTTCTAATTAATGGACAATTAAGTTAATGACCCAAGAGTTTCCAAATTCTCACTCATCTTGAACAATAATAATAAAAACCAGATAAAATAAAGCCGATATGTTCGTTTTATAATGGAGGATGATATCAAGATCAGCTAAAGGCCTAGATCTAATGCATTTAATTTGTGCATTGGTGATCATCTACAAAAATGTGTCCCAAAGGCATCAGAGATCACTTTTACAAGTTTTACTTGCATTACAAAAAAAAAAAAAAAAAATTAGGTTTTTTAAATAAATATATAGAATTAGCTACTTCATAAAAACATTATTTTTTCATGTATTTGAATGTAGTCTGGCTACATGAATTGTGAGCAAGCCCAGCTCCGCAGATTAATAATTGTCAGCGCTGCATGCAAGAAAAAAATATTCAACGGGCTGCCCTCGGTACCGACTGCCCACGCGCCTGGCTGAGGGAGGGGGAGAGAAGTAAAAGTTTATCATTTTCATAAATTCATAACGATGGTCAAATCTCAATTAAACAACATAAAGCGTTTAATGAAACCGTTTTACAATAGTCATTTACCCGAACAGTGATTAATGCGTCTTCATTTAAAACACAAAAGACCGGGCGCCTTGGACGCAGGAGACTGCTTCATTATAATTAATGTCTCCGGTTCCTCGTGCACCCGGAGGTCGCGAATAGCTCTGTCCCGCGCCCACTGATCTCTGAAGATCTGACACGAGAGGGATCTCGCTGGCTATTGCAATCTGACAAGATCTGTAATACTCGGGTGATGAATCGTTCCAAACTTTTTTGACGATGCTGGCAGCTCGGGGGTGTGCGCATGTGCGAAGGTGTCCAAACTGACAATGCTGGAGAGATAGTGCGTCTGGGATTGAGAATCACAGAGAAAAAGGACAGAGGAAAAAAGAAAAAGGAGGAAAAGATTCGAGAAAAAATCCGACAAACCCACGCCGAGAGACGGGCATCATGAGGTCCAAAGGCAGGGCAAGGAAGCTGACCACTGGTAGGTGCAACATCTCCTTTTTAGCCCTTTTCAACTGCCATCTTGTCCATGATGCATAGAAACATTTTAGTCACTAAACAGTTACAGTCAGCAGACCCCAGCGGTTTCAGTCGCTCGGAAGAGATGAAGACAAGCTAAACGCGAACCGCGGCGAGCGGTCGGACATTGCAAAGCTCGATTCGAAACTGGCATAAAAGTTGCGCGTCCCGCACAAACTTTTTTTAAACTATCGCATGCTGTAATCGCGTTCTCTATTCAAGCCCCGAGCGCCCCGGCGTTCGATAAAACAACACCGTTCGTGCATGTTTCTACGGCTCCGGTCACATCAATTTGCAGCCGCGACTTTGAAAAGACAGCTTCGCCTATAGTCGACAACAGAAAGCCAGCTGCGGAGGCACGCTTTTAAATGCAAACAGGTAGCTTACAGCTGATGTTACGGCAGGCAGTCCAGTGAATTGCATATATGCTAGATTAACAGAACTGTGACTGTAAGAAAAGTGCTTTGAAGTATTTTGATATGTGGACTTCAATATCCTACTCTTTTTGTTGATTCCGCTTGTGCAACAAGTGATCAAATCCCGTTATGAATTTTTGTTCCGGTATGAACAGCCCGGAGAAATGTTTTTGTTTGTTATGGCTCTCTAAACGGTCGACTGTAATCTTAGCTTTTGATTACGGGTTGCCTTAGGCGCTTGTTTGACTTGACGTTCAATGCGTGTGTTCAATGCCACGCCACAACACAAGCTCAAACGCCGAAACTGAACATCAAGTAGTTAGTGGGAAGTTGTTCCCCTCCTCATTGCATTTATTCGGAACGAATGTATTTCGCTCAGGTCTGTGAATAATTCGGCCCCCCTCGTGCGCGGTAGGCTGCTGACTCTCTGATTTGAGCAATTTTCTTTTTTGCTGTTTTCCAATAAACTCTCATTGTGGTCCTCGCCACTACAATCCATACAAATATTTCCCAATGTTTAAAAGCATTTTATACTCTCGGGGCAGAGCTAAAAGTTTTGAAGTTTGAAGTCCAATATACTTTCAATAATGAACTCGAGAAATTCATATTTCTTTTATTTATTTATGTGTCTATTTTTTTTTTTTTTAATAATAGACCGTGACAGCTGGTCAGAAACTTTATTGTTGACTCCATGTGTGAAGGTAACAAAAGAGGCAGTGAAAACAAAGTAAAGGATCATTTTGCTCTTGAATTATTGTTTCCTTTCCTGTCGACAGCACCGTGATGGGCTAGACACTGCGCGCTCCGTCTGGACAGAAACAGGGGTCGTGCGGGTCTTATCCGTTCAATAAACTACCTCTCTAGCCCTGTGCCCTGCCATTGTACAGTGAGAGGGATTTTTCTGCGCACAGCAGCAACTTGTCAAACACGCGTACGTGCACACACGCTCTCTCGTCTACACGTATCTAACGCAATTTCACTTTTGTGTTTTCCTGTTGCTGCAGGTAGGGTCAATCATCACTTTCTTAAAGACTGCCACAAGTGTAAGGAATTGCGTTAGCCTATTAGGAGATCTCACTTTTTCAGATTTCTATAGGCTGTCATTGATATTGATGTCATGCCATGGCCATCACAATTCCACTATTTTATGATTTTGCTCTAGAACGCGTCTTTTCTCATCTTATAGCTAAACTTGTTTTTAGACTGCAGCTTTTTATTAATGACATCTGAAAGTCAGCCTTCCAGATGAGTAGTATGTAATTTTGTAAACACAAATGAACACGTTTCAATTCTAGAAATGGAATAGAATGATGTTACACGCTGTCACACTGTGTAAGCACTTTACAAGTGTAAGAAATTGCATTATTCGAGAGAGATGTCACTTTTTTAGATTTACATAGACTGTCATTGATATTCATGGCAATTAATAAATCACCATGGCCATCACAATTCCACTATTTTATGATTATGCTCTAGAACTTTTCTCCTCTTATAAACTTATTTTTAATTAATGACATATCAAAGTCAGCCTACCAGATGAGTAGTAGCTTCACAATCTATGTAATTTTATAAACACAAATGAACACGTTTCAATTAGGCCTGCTATTATTATTACAGAAAGGGAATAGAATGTTGTTACACGCCGTCGCTTTACTGCGTAAGAACTTTACAAGTCACTTTACAAGTTTAAGAAATTGCATTATTCGAGAAATCTCTCACTTTTTCAGATGTATACAGGCTGTCATTCAAATTGATGCCATGCACATTTCCACTATTTTATGATTTTGCTCTTGTACACGTCTTTTCTCCTCTTATCAACTTATTTTTAGACTTCAGCTTTTTATTTATGACGTCTGAAAGTCAGCCTACTAGATGAGTTGAGTAGTACGCTAGCTTCTCAATCTATCCAATATTATAAGCCCCCATGAACACGATTCAGCTATAATTGTGATAGAAATTGAGTAGAATGCTACACGGCGACACTTTTGTGTTGTGCACAAGTTTTGGCTAAAAATGCACGTTTAGAGATATTCGCAAAGATTGCTAGAAACCTTCCCACCCTCTCCGAGCTCCGGCGTCGTTATTTAGGCTACAATCTGAGAATAGCGGGATAATTGTCAAGGGGTGTATTTAAAGATTATTATTTACCCAAGATGTAAGAAGAAGATTTCTACCTATTAAGTGAAGGGGAGAGAATGTTCTGGACCGCGCGGGTCCCGCGAGACACTGGCCTCTCTGGCTTCGCGCCAGCCCTGCACTATGTCAACATTGAATATTTAAATTCCCAGACTCCTCATAACGGGGCCGGTAAAAGCGCGTTCAGCGTCAGTCTGAGTAGCTGCGGACTCGGTTTCCTTGAAGGGGGGAAAAAAAGGAAAAAAGTAATCTCCTCTCCGTGTGGCCTCGGCCGCGCGCGCTCACCGCACATCACTCTGGCTGCACGCGCTCGCACTGATGTGTGTGAGTGCTGGAAAGGTAATAAAAATCGGTCGTTTAGCTGGTGTGTGTGCACGACATGTTTTGTGGATTTGGCCAGCGGTGCCGGACATTTCACCTGCAGGTCCAACAGTCTTAAATTGTCTATAATGTTTTAACACGCCGTGCCAAGTGTCCTATATCCCTCAGCATGATGTTGCAGGTTTACTATGAATGGGGTAAAATTACACCTCATGAACGGGAATAATATCCTTGACCTGCCAGAAATCAGACCGTGCTGTCAGGTGAAACCTTGCCAATGACATACTGACGGATCTTGACAGTTTTAATTCCGCTTTTTATTACGTATAGCGTCGTACACTTTAAAAGTCTGCCAAGTTTAACTTGTCTGAATATCTTAATGGAAATGCTTTCATTGCTCATTGTAGATAATGTACCTGTTCAAGGATTAGATTAGAACTTTATAGTCATTGTGTTTAAAACAATGAAATATAGCGTTAGCATCCAAGTGCAAATAGCATATAAACAAATTACACTCGCAATAGTTCAGGGTAAGATGTGCAAGGTAATATAAATATGTACTTTCAAACAATATTTAAGTGCACATTAATTTATGTAAACGATGCACATAAGGTGCAATATATAAAGTATCTATGTAGCCAGTGGGTGTACAGAAACAATAAATGTACTTTTTACATAAGACTGATGATGCGTTTTAATAGTCATTAGCATCGTAAAAAAATTTTTTTATATTCTGAGTTTTAAAAAAAATGCATGTACAATTATAACACTATCCACCTTAATTTTATATGTGTCTGGCGTCTGGTCTCATCCCCTTACAGCTGTGTTTAGCAGTACAAAACAGCTTGTTTTGCAGCTTGATATTGCAAACTGGTGTGTCTTACAATATTATTTTAATGTGTTATCCTAATTATGAACACAATGATTTGTAGTGCAAAAACGTTTGACCATTTACTGCACCTCGTTATTCTTCTCGTTATTTCCCTGTATGAACCGGAAGTCTAACACATTATCAGAAAACAACTTGCTTCCTCATTGAAAAATAAGGTGGATACTTTGTATAATATCACCTTTGCGTCAATATTCACAGACACACACACAAAAAACGATAGTTAATGCTAATGCCGCAAGGGACAGTAAATTTGACATCCTTCTGTCTGTCTCTCTAATATTTTTCCTTTTTTTGAAAGTCGTAAAACACTATTGTGGAGTTTTTATTTTGCTATTTGAGTAAATAGGAATGCAAAAATATCACTGCTCTCTAAGTTTACCCAACTATGACGACTTCCGCTGCTGAGAAACCAGGAAATGTGAAAAAGGTCTATTAATATTGTGTATTCTTACAGTTGAATGGAAGAAAGACATATTTAATTATACATAGCAGTACATTAGCAACTCCTGTAAAGTTCTGTCTGAAGAATAAAACTGTTTATATTTTCAAAACTTTGAAGATTAAAACCTTTTTAGTAATATCTTAAGTCGGATTTAGTTTTGTACGAACAGCCGTTATTTATCCGTCATAGGTGTCTGTGAAATTACAGACTTTAAGATAAATTCCCAAGCATTTCCCCTACTCTCGTTGAGGCCTAACTATCTGATTTCTCTTTTGATGATAACTACATTTGATAAGCTGCACATGTTCAGCAAGACTTTTGATTGTCCCTTTGTCCCATTCGGCGTCTTCGACAGCTCCATCAGTTTCACGCCACGACTTTTGTTTTGACTTTGATGTGACTCACTTCACCGTGAAAGTGTCCAAACAACGGAAAATCAACTCGACGCTGAGAACAGAAAAAAAGACGGGGCTCCAAATTTAACAATGTGACATTCCGCGTGAGTGAAGCGCGTGAGAATAAGCCCCGCGCACGAGCATTCTCTCCGCCTGTCAGCGCGCGACCACAGTCCGCTTCTTCTCAGACACGGGCGCGCGTTTTAGATTCTGCATTGTGCAATGGGCCGTGCTGCTGCGTCCCGCGTCCGCCGCCCCCTGGGCTCATTATGGAGCCTATTCAGAACGGGGTGAACGGATCGGGCCATTTAAAAAAGGTGAGCGCGAAGCGTATTAAACGCTCGTTCGTTTGCCTGATACTGAATCTAAAAGCTCGGTGGAAAAAATGTCCATGTTTCATGGACAGTGAACCGTGTCTGGCCAAAACATTTTTCAGACTCACTGGGGACGGAAGAAAGCAAGAAAGAAATGTTTATATTGTCTTCACTTCTCAGGCTGTGAAAAAAGTAGAAATCTACAATGTTAACGTCTCAATTTTTTACCTCTTGAGTAAATATTTACTCTTCTCCTCTCTCTCTCCCTTGGCATGATATACTACAAAGTTTTGAGTTGAGTTCCTGGGATTGTAATGTTTTCCCTTGGAGAATTCCTGTGCCTCTTTTCAGCTTGCATGCATGGCATGTCCACTCTGAAAAGATCAGTGAGTCTAAAACCGAAGACTTTTGTTTCGAAGTGACCGATGAGTTAATTACGAGTAAAACAGTGGGCCGTGATGGGGTCAGTTCGAAACAAGGCTAGCGTTCCCAGGCATTGAGCGTGTGCATCTGCGTAAGATGGAGAGAGTTGCAGGCCACTGTGGGTTTTGATCATGATTGATCACATGTTCTCAAAGGATTGATTGATTAGCCAGAAGCTGCTGGGTTTAGCCGAAAGGTCTGCTTATGTCCTGGGAAATTATCCTCTTGTCTGTTTGTGCGAGAGTGAAAACAGGAGATGGAGAAGGAGATAAGTTTATGATGTATATATATGATTCTTTGAATCGTGCGTCAGAGTGTCCCATGGACGCCAGAGTAAAACGCGATTTCCTTGTATATGCTAGGAAAGGAAGGAGTGGATGTAGGTGACAATAACACAGTTACCCTCATCCATCAACACCCTTATAATACCACTACTTTCTCCCTCGTTCTTTCTCCCTCGCTCTCTCCCTCCCTAATGACTCTACGAGTGTCTGCGTCTGCAGAGAGTGAATTGAAATGGCCGGGTCAACGGTTTATTTATCTTGTGCTCTGATTGGTCAGGGGTCAGGTCATATGGATGTTTATTTGGAGATTTGATTGGTGTGACTGATGGCTATGTCGTTTGTGTTCCACAGGGAATTATGGGGGTTGTTGTTCAGTACGTCCAGTCACTTTTTATCCCCAAGCGACAGGTCCTGAATCAGTCTACCAAAGCTCTGCCTTGACTGAAGTCAGCAGGAGCCATGAACACAGAGCAGGCATCAGGCCAGTCAAGTAATAAGTCAATGTCAAGCCAACACCCCCGAAACCATCAGATGTCACTGTTTGACTGGTCTTGACTCATCTTTACTAGGAGAGGAAGCATGGTTTAGGAGAGGAAGTTTATTTGCTCTGTTCACTAGTATATATGTGACCCTGGACCACAAAACCAGTCTTAAGTATTTGTAACAATTGTATGAGTCAAAATTATAGATTTCTCTTTTATGTCATTAATCATTAGGATATTAAATAAAGATCGTGTTCCATGAAGATATTTAGTCAATTTCCTACTGTAAATATATCAAAATTTTCTCAGTATTTAGATTTTTTGCACCTTCAGATTCCAGATTTTCAAGTAGTTGTATCTCGGCCAAATATTGTCCTATCCTAACAAACCATACAAGCTTATAAAGTGTTTTCTCCTAAAGTATTTTAAAACTACATTTCTAGATTTTCTAATGTATGTCTAAAGAACCAACATCTAAGTCTCTGTTGCTGCTTTATGTCAGACTGATCATATTTATATGAGTGCACATGAGTGCCACCACAATATCATAATTACTGGCAAGTAAGCGTGGTGTTTTCCTTGAGCCTCTTTGTACTGAGTTTGGGGGGCGTTTAATTATAGAATCGCAGCGGAAACAAATTAAGGTATTGGTCATTAATTTAGTTTTAATTGCGAATGGTGACTGTACAACCTAATTCTTTCTTTGCATTTTTTTTTTTTAAACAACAGTTTGAGGAGATTTGAGAGAAAACCATTGCTTGTCTTTCACATTGCTTTTTACCCTGGTCAAGAATTAATTCTGTATTTTCAGCTTTCGATGTTTCATATTTGTAAACCCCAGGTTAACATACTTTTTTGCATATTTACAGTTCGTGTCTTTGATTAGACAAACACCACACCAGGCTTTTTACATTTGTGACCCTGGACCACAAAAACAGTCATAAGGGTCAATTTATACAATAAATAAGCTTTCCATTGATGTATGGATTGTTAAGATAGGACAATATTTGGCTGAGATACAACTATTTGAAAATCTGGAATATGTGAAAAAACATAAAAATACTGAGAAAATTGCCTTGTCCAAATGAAGTTCTTAGCAATGCATATTACTAATCAAAAATTAAGTTTTAATATATTTACAGTAGGAAATTAAAAAAAATATCTTCATGGAACATGATCTTTACTTAATATCCTAATGATTTTTGGCATAAAAAAATTGATAATTTTGACCCATACAATGTATTGTTGGCTATTGCTACAAATATACCTGTGCTACTTACGACTGGTTTTGTGGTCCAGGGTCACATTTAGTCTCACACTTATGCATCTATAAAACTTGTGTATATATTTTTTGTACTATCTACACTCCAGTTAGTCTTGAATAGCCTTTTGCTTTTTTCACTCCAAGTAACTCATTCTGATTTTGTTTTCTAACAGAAATACAGCACAAGTTGTGTGACCATGCAAAGCTCATGAATATGTAATAAGACAAGTGCTGTTCAGATTATGACTGGTTGTTTGTTACTAAACAACTGGCCACTGCATCATTTCATACAGGTTTTCATAGCCCAGAGTCAAAAGTTCCAAGTGTTCAAATTCAAAATTTCAAATGTGAAGCATTACTTCATTAAGTATAAAAAGGAGAAGAGAACCTGTGCTAAATAATTAATTTGTGCTTAATTTGTAGTATGCGCTGTCTAATAAGAAAGGGCTTTAACTTTACAGTTTTCACAATTACATTTTAACTTGACGTAATGGTATAGAGCACAAAGTTCATCTCCTCCATTCTCGTTCGAGATGAAGGTCACCCTACAGAACCAGCGGAAGGTCATTGTGAAGTTTACATCCTTAAAGCGCTATAGATTAAGTGGAGATCTGTCTCGACCAGCATGAACAAGTTCCTATAGTGTGGTTTTGTGCAGGAAGAAGCAGGTCGGTCATTAGCAGATTCAGTCAGTGGTGCCAGGCGGTCCTCACGGGTGTGTTCTCTATGAGTTAAATGTTTGCACAGAATTAATATGTGTTTGTGCGTGTAGGTGTGTGAAAGAGTCCGAATGGGTCTGACGTGCAGCCTGGGTGCCGTACGGACATTGTGAGAATGCTGTGTGTGTGTGTGTTTGTGCGTGCGGTTTTGGGAGGCCTGGGAACCTTTCAGTTGTGTTTACCACAGGGAAACCAGTACCAGCACAGAACAATGAGTAAAGCTCTCCCTGCCCTCAGTCCAAAGGTCAAACTGTCTCTGATAAAGATATGAACGCGCAGACACACATATCCATACACGGACACACACACAAAGGCTCACCAGTGCGCTGCCGACAGTCTGCCCAGGGTGTGTGCCAAGGTTGAGGTCATTATCTACAGACGGTCCCAGAAGAAACGAAGCATATTTTTGTACAGCGAATAAGTGTGTGTGTAAATCACACTTTATTAATGGGCGTGCATATTGTTGACTTCATTTGTCTGCTTGGTGGTCGGACGGCCGCCTCCCTTGTGCCATTGTCTGTGTGTGTTTAGATGGAATCAGTATTCCTGAGAGTTACCTGCATTGTGTTTCTATATCTGCGTGTATTTCAGGTTGTTTGTTTCTTTTGTTGTTTGTTTCTTTCTTTTCTGTTGTGGTGCGGACGTGAGTTTGTAGCTCGCTGTTTTATGGATCTCCTTGGATTCGCACAGTTGTTGTTTTTCGTGTGTGTGTGTGTGTGTGTTTGCTGTCTACCACACATTTTATAGGTATTAGGTAGCATTAGAATAGCACTGTTTGGCATTAAGCAGTAATGTATGTTAGCTAATGATACAACTATGCAGATGTCGGCCAACAGTCCTGCAGCAGGTACTAACCGCATTTGCATTTCCTGAAGGAAGTACCAGTTCTTGCGAGGCAGCAATAGAATAGTTAGTTTTAGGTAAGAGCTTTGCTTTTGCATAAATGAAATGCTGTTTTAGAGGAGCTGTGATGTCTTTTTTTGTGCACTAGTATCATGAGCGTCTTTGCAGTTTAGAGGCATAAACAGATGTATTACAGTTTAGATGAATTCAGATCCAAATTGCAAAAAAGAAGGCACAATATAGACTTATCAAAAGTTTACATAGACTAAAAATATATTTGGAATTGCATACTGCTTTTATTATTTCTGCCCTAAAGTATGAAAGGAGTATGATGTTTGTGTGGCTGCACAGTTGGTCACATAATAATCTGATGATTTAACAATCTGCTGTCATATGGTTTACATGAAAGTGTGTGGTTGTGTGTGTATTAGCGGTTAAAAAGATTATGGATAGTAAAAAGTATTTTTTTTTTAGAAATGTATTGTTTTTACAAAAAGCACTGCTTTGATGATTGGGTGCTTTAGAAAAGATTAATTTAGATTCTCTGAGGCTTTTCCAGCATTCCTTTAGTCATTCAGTTAGTTATTTAGTTTCCCTGCCCAATTACTACTGTTCAGAGTATTAATGTTTGGGGTCAGTAATTTTTTTTTTCTTAAGAAATTAGTACTTTCAGCATTCATTAAGAAAACATTAATATTAAGGCTTGACCGATATGTATTTTTCAGGGCCAATAACCAATATTTTAAACCGATATATGTGTCTGGTGTAAAAATTAAGATTAATGTCACAATTAGGAATAATAAAAATAACTCTGACAAAAACTGTCTTTAATGTTTTTAAAGTATTTTATTGACAAATCGGTTTGGAAAATGACCGATACTGATAACCATAAAAATGCCACATTGGCACTGATAATCAGCCAGGTTGACCCCTAATTAATATGATCAAAATGTGTAAATAAAGACATTTATAATGTTACAGAAATAACATCCGTCTTTAACCGTCTTTTCTGCAGATACTACTAAAATATATGTATCACAGTTTCCACAAAAATATTAACTGATTTTCAGCATTGATAATAATAAGAATTGTTTCTTAAGCACCAAAATTAGCATACTGAATGATTATTGAAGGAACATGTGACACTGACGACAGGAGTAATTGGTGCTGAAAATCACAGGAATATATAATGCTTTAAAGAAATGAAACAATAGAACACAGTTATTATAAATTATATTATTATTTCACAATATTACAGCTTTTATTGTATTGTAATCAAATAGTAAACACAGCCTAGGTAAGCATAAGAGACCTTTTTCAAGAACATTAAAATAAAACATAAAAATATACACTACCAGTCAAAAGTTTTTGAACAGTAAGATTTTTAATGTTTTTAAAGAAGTCTCTTCTGCTCACCAAGCCTGCATTTATTGGATTCAAAGTACAGCAAAAACAGTAAAACTTTGAAATATTTTTACTAGTTAAAAAACTGTTTTCTATTTGAATATATTTTAAAGTGTAATTTATTCCTGCGATTTCAAAGCTGATTTTTCAGCATCATTACTCCAGTCTTTGGTGTCACATGATCCTTCAGAAATCATTCTTATATTCTGATTTGCATTTTTCATTTTTTTTTCAGGTTTCTTTGATGAATAGAAAGTTCAGAAGAACAGTATTTATCTGAAGTAGAATTCTTAGTAGAATAACCTTATAAATGTCTTTATCATCATTTTTGATCAATTTAAAGCATCCTTGCTAAATAAAAGTGTATAGAGCTTTTTATTTCAGATAAATGCTGATCTTTGGATCTTTCTATTTATCAAAGAACCCTGAAAAAAAATTGCTCAACTGTTTAAAATATTTATAATAATATAATAAAAATGTTTCTTGAACAGCAAATCGGCATTATAGAATGGTTTTTGAAGGATCATGTGACACTGAAGTCTGGAGTAATGATGCTGCAAATTTAGCTTTGATCACAAGAATAAACAACATTTAAAAATATATTCAAATACAAAACAGTTATTTTAAACAGTACAAAATATTTCAAAACGTTAGTTTTTGCTGTACTTGCGATCAAATAATTGCAGGCTTGGTGAGCGGAAGAGACTTGTTTGTAAAAACATTAGAACTCTTACTGTTCAGAAACTTTTGACTGGCAGTGTAAAAAAGTCTTATGAACCGAACTTTTCAGTTGCGTATGCGAAAAGTTGACTATTCAGCCATCATGATTGATTGCTATTATGCATATGTATGTGTGTGCGTACACTCAGCTACAGTATGTTAGTAATTATTGGCAAGGGTCTCCTCTCTGTTAGCTCTGTTTGGATTCCAGCCATTAACAGGAATTAGTCAACAATTGCTTTGTGAGCGGCCTGATAACAGCCTGTTACACACTCTTTTTCAGAAAGTCCCCATCTTTATGTTCCAGCGTGGTGTGATATCCAGAGGGTGTGGGTATCTCTCTCGCTTGCTCTCTCTCTCTCTCTCTCGCTCTCTTTCTCTTTTGTGTTTGTGATGAACTCAAGTGAGAAGTTTAAGCACATATTGTTCGCGAAGGTCAAGGAACAGGAAAGACAAGAGGACATTTCAACACACCTTTCATCTCTGTCAATTACACACCCTCTAGCACACATAAACACTCACTAAAACCTTATTTGTACGTGAGGTCAGGTAAAATGGTTTCACGAATTAACTTGAATTCATTTTCACCTCTGTGAAACCCAGTTTTTTGGTTAGCTCAATCACAACCCATGGAATAAAGGACATAATAACTGTACTCAAAGTTTGTTTAGAAAACTAATCCCGTTTGAAAGTGCTTAACTCTTTGTCTCCATAAGCCTGCTTTGCTTTCTCTTCATACATGACCTTTTTGTTTGCTTTTAAGACATGAAAGCAAATATGACCTGTAGATAAACTAATTTAATAAATAATACAAATGACTTGGACCTTCTGGAGTGCAGAGAAAATATTTGCTCTGTAAGCCAATTTATTGTAACCCCTTATATATATATAAGCAGATAGGTTTCCGCCAATGCGGTGCACTTTAACAATGGCGAGGAAGTACTCTCATCAACCTGTGGTGATTTATCAATCCACTAACTTGAATGTCCATTCTTTGATTGTTAACTAGTTAAGGTAAGCACTTGTGACGCTTTGACGTGGAAAACCGATTATATTTCTTTTTTCCGTTTCTCATCATCATCACTTAAGCTTGCTTGATTGACCAAGGAAGCTTTGCTGGTTAAACTAGGTTTTTTAGCTCAAGGCCTAATCTGGCCTGAACCTGTTTTAATACAGTGACCTTTGACCTTTCAGATCAGACACTCTTGGATTGGAAGAACATTGTGTGCTGCTTCTAAATGAGGTCATCGTCAACTGTATACCAGGTTGTACAGGGTCATATTGTGTTTGTGTTTGAGTAAAGGAAGGTAACCGTGATTAGTGAGAATCGTGTTACCTATGTGGGGGAATTTGGATGTGAGGCGAGGCCGGTCCATCGCAATCGGATCTTTTCCATTTCGACCCGGAGATGAGCCACGTCCAAACTCGCACAGACTGAGGAAGAGGCCGAACAATAGAGACAGTAGAGATTCCCTTCCTCTCCCAGCGGCATTCCAAAGATTCCCAGCGGCCGGAATCTGGTCCCAGCCCAGGAATCTGGCCCTCGCTCTGCGCTTTGATGAGCCCTGTTCCCGACGCTTCCTGAGATTGTGACTCATCTACAAACAAACTGAAAACAACCTGAGTGAGAGATGGAGAAGGACGGCAGAGAAGGAGTGATGGAAAAAGAGAGAGAGAGAGAGAGACTGAGACTGGACCACAGGATGTCCTGTTTTGATTAGCGTTAGCATCTCCGCTCCCCCTGAAGAAATATTATTCTAACAGTTTCGGGAGCTCCGTCTTCACGCTGCTCGTCTTCCACACACACGCTTCCCTTCAGAGGGCCCAGATAGTCCTTCTGTTAATTTGTGAATTGCATGTAACTGGATAGGAGCTGTGTGGTTAGCAAGGAGGGACATACTAATGTTGTGATTACCATTGCAGAACACAAAGAGCCTACTGAAAAGACCAGTTTAGATGTACATGAATTGTCAGGCTGGGTAGTAGTAGTTTGGTGCTGGTCTAGCTGCATGATCCTACTAATGAAGCTACATGGACAGGGAAGTTTTGCTGGTAATAATGCAGTTTGTTAGTAATAATGCAGCATGTAACTGGTTTGTTTTAATTTGTTTTATTCATTTCATTATTTTAATTTATTTTATTTTCTCTATTTTTACATTTAGGTTGCCTTTGCCATCATTTAATGGTCACCTGAAGTTAGTCTTTAAAAACTAGCAATTTAATAAAACTGTTAAATGTAATCTTGAGCAAATTTCAAAATTGTATTTTATTTTATTTTATTTCATTTTATTTATTATTATTTTTTATTTCTCTATTTTTTACATTTAGGTTACCTTTGCCATCATTTGGTCTCCTAAAGTTAGTCTCTAAAACCTAGTCATTTCATAAAACTGTAAAATGTAATTTTAAGCAAATTTGTATTTTATTTTATTTTATTTTATTTTGTTTTATTTTATTATTTCTCAATTTCTACATTTAGGTTGCCTTTGCCATCATTTAATGGTTACCTAAAGTTTTATAAATTTAATAAAACTGTTAAATGTAATCTTGAGCAAATTTCAAAATTGTATTTTATTTTATTTCATTTTATTTATTATTATTTTTTATTTCTCTATTTTTTACATTTTAGGTTACCTTTGCCATCATTTAATGGTCACCTAAAGTTAGTCTCTAAAAACTAGTAATTTAATAAAACTGTAAAATGTAATTTTGAGCAAATTTTATTTTATTTTATTTTATTTTATTTTATTTTATTTTATTTTATTTTATTTTATTTATTTGTTTTTACATTTAGCTTACCTTTGCCATCATTTATTGGTCACTTAAAGTTAGTCTTTAAAAATTAATAATTAAAAAAAAAAACTGTTAAATGTAATCTTGAGCAAATTTTAAAATGTTATTATTTAATTTAATTTAATAATTTAATTAATTTTGTTTTACTTAATTTATTTTAATTTAAAACGATTAAATTTAAAACTAGTAATTTATTAAAACTGTTGAATGTAATCTTGAGCAAAATTCAAAATAATTTACCATTTTTCATATTGTACATTTTATATATATATATATATATATATATATATATTGAGGGAAAAATATATACTGTGATGAAAAAAAAAACAGATAACAGTAAAACTTTAGAAAAAGGTTTTATTCGTTAACATCATTCGAGTTTTGCATTAGGATGTCATAAACTAAAAATAAATAATTGTGGAAAATTTATTTAGGTTAATGTTCATTTTGAAATATAAATATATAATATTGTTCATTGTTAAGTAATGTTTGTACATAATGCATAAAATAATACAACTGTTTTCATTGTTAGTTAATGTTAGTTCCATTAAATTTAACAAATACAATAACCTTAATGTATTTTTTAATTGTGTTAATAAATGTTGAAATTAACACAAACAAAGATTACCGTAATTAATGCTAATGTAACCAATGTAATTAACTAATGCAACTAATGTAATTAAACACTTTTAAAAATTTCAATTTATCCATCTTGAAATGTTCAAATGCATGTAGAAATCAACATTAACCTAGATATATAAAAGCTGTTCAACCAAGCTGGTAAACCATCTTGGACTAGTTATTGTCCAGCTTGAACTAGCTAAAAACCATGTAAAACCAGCTACCAGCTGTTTTTTCCAGAAGGAAGACCAGCCATGCTGGTCTTTTCAGCAGGGAGATTGAGACATTGAGCACTGTAGTGTGTGTGTGTGTGTGTGTGTGTGTGTTTGACACATAGTCACTGTTTTACTGTAGTTCACTGCTCCCTATAGCCTAGGCCCCATGGAGCAGATGTTTGACTCCTTAGGGCCTCAACCCAGTTTCTCTCTGTCAGACAGACATCAAGTCAGTGGACCTTAGTGCTTGCTGGGTCACTAGCAAAGCTGTATAAATCTCCGTTTGAATGTGTGTGTGAGAGAGAGCATGTGCGTCTTTGGACCTTTGTGTTTAGCGGGTCATCAGAGAAGCTAATGAATTTTATCTCGCTGTCCATCTCTCACACAATCGCACACACACGGAAACTTCTCTAGAGATTCACACTTCTGTCAGATCTCCCCAGCTCTGCTGGTGCCCGGCTTGGGCTGCCGTTTAAATTTAGCTCCCTGTCTGGCCCCGGCCTCCTGGGAGAGACGGATGAGGGGAGTGAAGACTGAAGAGGAGGAGTGCAGATCCGAGCAAATGGCTGAGAGTTTGGGAAAATGAGGGAGACGTCTCATCTCATTCGTCAGTGAAAAGAGATACTGCGCTGACATATAGGGAAGTGTCAGCCAAGCACAACACTGCACCCAGACACACACACACAGAGTTTGGGGTTGTAGCCAGAAGACAAGCTGGCAGACTTACTAGTTCAGGCTGATGGAATATATTCAAAATATCCTTATGTTAATATATTGTTGTCATACAGATGAAGACATGCATTCATCAACAGTTTCTTGTTTCGGAATTACATTTGAGGTATTCTTTGTGCTTAGATTTAAAGGAATAGTTCACTCAAAAATGACAGTTTGTCATGTACTCAAATGTACTCACCCTCAGGCTTTCCAAGATGTAGATGAGTTTGTTTCTTCATGGGAACAGATTTGGAGAAATTTAGCATTACGTCACTTGCTCATGAATGGATCCTCGTGAATGGGTGCCGTCAGAATGAGAGTCCAAACAAGTCCAAACAACTGATAAAAACATCAAAATAATCCACAAGTAATCCACACGACACCAGTCCATCGATTAATGTCTTGTTAAATCAAAAGCTTGTAGAAATGTGTTTGTAGGAATCAAATCCATCATTGAATTTCTCCAAATCTCTTTTTCGAAGAAACTCATCTTGAATGGCCCAAGGGTGAGCCAATTTTCATTTTTGGGTGAACTGTTGAAAGAAAGAGTTCACTTAAAAAGAAAATGATGTAGGGATGCATGATATATATATATATATATATATTTTTTTTTTTGCTCTTTCCCTTTTTTTTCAGTTTTATTTTAAAAGTAGTAATTTTTAAAATATATTTTTATTTATTTAGCTTTATTTTTATTTCTGTTTTAGTAATTAAAATTACAGCATTTAAACCTATTTATTTATTTATTTTGCTCTTTCCCCTATTTTTAGATTTAGATGCTCTCTACATTTGTATTAGTTTTAAAATATATTTGTATTTATTTGGCTTCATTTTTATCAGTTTTAGAAATTTTAGTAGTTACAATTACAGTATTTAAACTTATTTATTATTATTGTTATTGTTATTGTTATTTATTTATTTGTTTTTGCTTTTTCCCCTTTTTAAGTAGATAGGCGGTTTTATTTTAAAAGTGTACTTTTGTTACATGATGTCGGGATTTTTATTAGTTTAGAAATATATTTTTGTTTATTTATTTAGCTTTATTTTTATTTTAGTTTTAGTAATTTTAGTACTTAAAATTACAGCAATTACACCTATTTTTAATTATTTGTTTATTTATTTATTTGTTTTTTGCTCTTTCTCCTTTTTTGTGGTTTTATTCTAAAAGTATAATTTTGTTACATGCTGTCGGGATTTTTATTGTTTTTTAATATATTTTTATTTATTTAGTTTTATTTTTTTCATGTTTAATAATTGTAGTAATTAAAATTACAGTATTTACACTTATTTATTTTTTTTTTTTCGATAATTGTCAAGGCAATATTTCCATTTTTATATAAATATTGATTAAAATATGTATTTTTTAATTTAACTTTTTTTTTTAAGTAAACAAAAGACACTACTTGGGATATATATGGGGCGTAACTCTTGTGCATAACTTTAGTGACCACTTCAGTCCTCATTCAATTTCATGCACCTAGATCATTCTGCAATTTTATTTATTTATTTATATATTTATTCATTCCGGGATGACAGAACATCATATAGGTTTGGAACAACATGGGGGGTGGGAAAACATAATTTTCAAACACAATTTCAGTTTTCATATTCCTTTTAATTTTTTCTCATTTCTTCTTACACTGTGAAAACTCACAGATATTTTCCACTGGTTTTGGGCCTATTCTAGATTTCTGTAGCTTCACACACACACTCTTTCGTCACACCTGTCTGGTCTCATATAGCAGCTGCAGGTGTGTGCGTGTATGTCTTTTTCTATGTGTGTGTACCATAGTTTGCCCATCAATCGCTGACAGCTGACAGTTTAATCTGAGCATTCAGTAGGTCATTACTGAGCATCGAGAGCAGCCAATCGCATCAGCGATCAATGACAAAGAGCGAGAGAGAGACCAGCGAGGGCAGCACGGAAAAGGATCAGCTAGCTCGGTGTGTGTCAGAGATACGTTCATAGTTATGGATGTGAAGGTCAGCTTTGGGCAGTTGACAAACAGGCTGTCATGTGTGCAAAGATAGAAGGTGAGCACCTGCACACACACACAAACTTTCTTAAGACAGTAAAACAAAGCACACATCTGCACACACACTCATAAAATCTATCACTCAGATATGATTGAGAACGCTCAGGGAGCATTTAATGTAGACGTCTGCATATAAATTCCCCATACAAGACTCTCACAGTGTGTCTATATATATATATATATGTATATATATATATATATATATATATATATATGTGTATATATGTATATGATTTATGGTGTAAAAATAGTATCCATCAAGATGTATTTTTGCGATGGCACCAATCGGTCCCTCCCCCATCAGAATGTCCAGGCTGTTTTGGAAACGACCCGTGGTAGTCAGGACCTTCACATGTTTACATGACTCCCTAAAGACAGACAGAATCCCGTTAACTGAAGACATTCCTCACACTTTATGAGCGATATCATGTTTCATATGCCAATGAATGTCACTCTGCCAGCGTTCTCTCAACATTAGCTGAATATAACCAGGCCCGTTGATGGGCCTGACAACAGTTTTGGCCGCTGGTCTACTCAAGCATTCCATCCCGTGTCACAGAGAGGGAAAAGAGAGGGAATTTTGGGAGAAGGTTAGAAAAGAGAAAGACAAGCACAGTGTGTGAGATGAATGGAAAGCGTAGAGTAAAAGACTGTCAAAAACGTCATATTGCAAGAACGACAGTCTTATTATTTTAATGCAATATACACTGCTGTGCAAAAATTTGGGATCAGTAAGATTTTTAACATTAACGTTTTTTTCCTGTCAAGGCTGATTAAAAATACAGAAATATTATTGCAATTTAAAATAGTGGTTTTCTATTTTAATATACTTTAAAATAGAATATATACCTTTGATGCAAAGCTGAATTTTCAGCATTATTACTCCAGTCTTCAGTGTCACATGATCCTTCAGAAATCATTCTAATATGCTGATTTATTATCAATGTTGGAAACAGTTGTGTTGCTTATATATATATATATACAGTTGTGTATTGT
>JAHKKF010506582.1:0-16332 GCA_019740295.1 Labeo calbasu
GCTTTTCTTACATTTCAATTGACATTGCGTTTTTCCAGTTGTAAAGGTTAAAAACAGGGGTGCCCAAACTCGGTCCTGGTCCTTGGTTTAGCTCCAACACACCTGCCAGGGGGTTTCTGCCTAGTATGCCTAGTAAGAGCTTGATTAGCTGGTTCAGGTGTATCTAATTGGGGCTGGAGCTAAACTCTGTAGGACACCGGCCCTCAAGGACCAATTTTGGACACCCCTGGGTTAAAACAATGTTAAGATACTGACAAACAGTAGTGTTTCCTTGGACTCGACTCGGACTCGGCCCTTTGGGACTCGGACTTGAGTCCAACTCGGCCCCTTTTGGACTCGGACTCGTCTCTGACTCGATTGGTTAAAGACTCGGACTCGACTCGGACTCGACTAACGAGAAAGTTTTGAGTTCTGAAACTTACAGGATGTTTTTATAATACGATGACCTCTTATATGTCAAAATATCAAGGGAATTTTGATTTCTCAGTTAATGACTCCTTAAAGTTCAGATTTCTTTAAGATCTTCCACACTTGCCAAATATGGTTGGTCAAATGACTAAATCTTTTAGTTTCTTTATCATATGACCCCAGAAGGTCCTTTTAGAGCTTGGATTATAAATGTCTCACCATGCCTCACTTTGTGTTTCACAGAAGAAATAATAATAATAATAATAATAATAATAATAATAATTGATATATATATATATATATATATATATATATACACACACATTTAGATAAACATGTAAGTAAGACATCATGGCAACAAGATACACTATAATACACAGGTGCAAGTACAACATGAGGCTGGATGTTGACAGCTGTTGTCATCAAAACCAAATGAGATCTGGCACTTTCTCAAATCCTCAGCCTTGGTGACAGCCCTACCATTTTGTCCTAGTCTGACCTACAAAACCAAGATCTACCAAGCCATGCTATTTTTAGCTTGGCACATTTACACAATCTGGTAAGAGCTCAGCTGCCATCTGAGTCGCCATCCGAACGGGCCAGCGTCTGTTGGGTGACTTTGGTGTCGCCGCTCTCCTGTCGGGTTTTTGCCTTGCCAAACACCTGTAGTCGTAACACAAGGGCACCTTTCGGAAAGACTCTCTGATGGACAAACTGCAGGAATAAGGGAAGTGACACTCAGCATCAATCGATTAATCATTCAACCGGCTTGGCTTCAGCCCATCTCACGACTGACGAAAATCGATCTTGAGATTCAAGAAGATGAACGTTTTCTCATTCCACTAATGATTTAAATATAGTATAAATTTAGAAATGAAATACAAAACTAAGGGTTTCAAAGATATTCTTAAATGAATTTAAAAGTGATTCATTACATGCCAAGAGAGAGAGATTTAAGTCAACATGAATGTTCATTTGCTGGACACAGAAGACAGCTTAGCTGCTCATCTTTTTGGGCCAGCAAGATCCTGTATTGATCTTGTGCCCGTCCGTGGGGAATTTCTGGCAATAGTCACAGTGGGTGGGTCCACGGATCTGACCGCTTTCTTTGAGGATGCATCGGCTTCCTCTTCCTTTTAATCTTTTAATGCATGCAAAGACTATAGTGGCGTGATGCAAAGCTCACAACCAAAATAGCTGCTGGTGTGCGTGTGGAAACGGGGCAGAACAATAGATCTCAAACCTGATGTTTGACAAAGAACTGAATGCAAAACTGCTGTGTGTGATGGTGAAGAAAAACAAAGCAAGTGATCGATAAAATGTCCTGATGCTTGCAGTGGCAGGTTAGGCTATAAAGCCAGAATTAGATTGAAGAAATAGCTTTTAGCGCTTGTCGATGTATCGTGTGATGCCAAAGGAGTGAAGGGTCAAGGATTGTAACTTCACCATCTGACTGCAAAAAGCATCTTTCTCCACTGACGACCATTCAAAAATATGCATATATTCTGTTTGCATACATTCTATTGTTTATTATTCAGAATAAATTTACAAGTTATTGTAAAGGCTCTAAACCCTGTAAAGCCTTACATGTTAAATAACAGTGCAATTTTTTCAGAACCGTTCATAGAGCCATTAGACAAAATCCTAGGAATATGGTGGAAAAGCAGCTCAATTGAATTCAGATACTCAAACTTGGCAAAAAATGCAATGTAGTGCAGATGCTGATATGTATATGATGAAATTCTGATGCTTGCAGTGTAAATAAATGAGATCTTTGTAACAGTAGACCAGATACTGACATAAAATGATATAAATGTAAGTGGTCACTCTGTATCTCAAATAATATGTTTTAATGATATGAGATTGAAATGATCCAAACATATAATGCAATGCAATCCAATGATGCTTGAGAGATGAACAAATAAACGTTCCTCAAAAGATGTGAGATGTTTTGGGAAGATCATTCCTCCACTGAGGAAGAGTGAGGAACATTCCTCAAAAGATCCTGATGATCAGATTTGAGACTCACTGATTTTTCTACAAAATGATTTATGGAGAAACAAGTAAAGCCAAGCTGCTTCAGTTCATTTGGAAATATGATTACAGATATTTTGACATTTACTTAATAAAAATCAGTCAAGATTTGACAGCAAAAAGACATGTGAAGCACCAGCTGAAGGTGGATGTTTATATAATTATACTAAAAGAGCTTTTACTTAATTAAAAGAAAGTCTAAACTGTCAGTCAGACGACAGAAGGCATGGAGTATATTGTGCGTGACAGGTTTAACAGCAAAGTTTTGATCATGTTAGATGATCATGTTGCATGCGTATGAGATTTGACGTGAAATTAGACTTTTCATGAGAGATGGAAATTAACTTTAGCTGCCTTTGATATCACACTTGAGGATAGCTGCTTGTGATGGAAAGATGGTACCATTACATCTTGATGTTAGACTGGGAACAAAAAGGTTTTAGAAAGTAAAATGGCCAGTTCAGAGTTTATGGGCCTCTAGAAGTGATAATGTGTTGTCTCCCGATGTGCTTTCTGGCTTATTGTGATCTGTGTTTTTCAAGCACAGGGGGTGAATGAATCACAGTTTGGGGCATATGTAACAATGACATCACAATCTCTTTCTTTATTTTACTTCCCGTGCCTGTATGCGCATGCATATATGCAAAAAAAGGGAAGAAGGAAAGAAGGAAGGAAAAAAGTTTAATGATTAATTTACTTCTGCTGAAACAATCTAAATGCAAATTGGACTTCTCTATCTGTATGTTCCAGGACGTAATGAGGTTTGAATTCAAATGACCTGCTTGCATTTCATCCACTTTGAGAGCCAAGTAAAAATTTAAGGAGGAAAGACTTCAGCATAAACAAACTGAAATTATGGCTGTAATAGAAGTCCAAAAAACTACGGCTGAGTAGCACATCAGAGTTCAGATCTGATCAGGCCTTTTGAAATTGGCTGTGGGTTATATAAGTTACATAAGCCTTTTTAAAAATACCACCGTTTCCACAACAAAGCCGCCTTTCAGGCCAAATGCATGCTAAAATCATGACCTTTTCCAACCTCACATACACCCACGTGAGCGTTTGGAGAGCTTTATCAGATATCATGCCTCATAATTCCATTTAAACCAGTTAGTGAGTTTCCACAGGGTCAAATCTTCTCTCTCGCTCGTAAGTTTGTTAGAGCAATGATAAAATAAATTGCAAGACCAACCCACACCATTTGCAGTAAAGTGGGTGTGAATGATCGCCAGTGCCGTTGACCTCTAGATGGGTTGACAGGTTTTCCTCAGGGCCACCATAAAGTGCATATCTCCCATCACCACATTTGGGGAGGGCCAAATGATCAAAATGATACTAATGGAGGTAAATGTTGGACACGCTGCTTCAAATGTGATTGCAGATACCGAGGCATGACAGCAAGAAAGTGGCATTTCTTCATGTAGTGGAGACATCTATATGAAAAATCAAACTGTCCTTGATAAGAGAAAAAAAAGTTGTAGACAATTTTAAAAAACTATGTGCAAAGTTGCGATTACAGAAGTCTTAAAGGTACAGCAGCAAAAAAAAAACAAAAAAAACCCCCAGCCAATTAAGGGTAAGCGAGATGGTGGATAAAGGTGATTTAAAAATAAATTATGACTTTTAGTTCAAGAAACCTTGACTAACATTATTAGTGGGGAACAAAAATTAATAATTTAAAAACTCCATTCGCTGTCAGCGGAGGTGTGTTTTCTACAGTAAATATACCCATTATAGAGTATCAAGACATCTGTATAGATAATCATATAATCCCCGGAGGCTTCACATATCTTGTAAACAGAATGCCTTTCTAGCAGCCGGAGGTAAAGCATGGCATTAGCAACACGAAGGTCATAGGTCTGTTTACTGGAAACGCAATGCATTCTAGCAAAATATATACAATGAATGCACTGTAGGGCAACTTGAGTAAAAGCATGTACAAAATGCACTTACGTAAATGTAATTCAGGCAAACGGTGCACATATACATTTATCTCAAGTAAAGTGTGATTTTAGCACACATACAATTTCTTAAGTTTGTATAGAAACTGAACGACAAATTATTAATGCACTGACAGCATCTAAAATGCAAGCATTTTAATTATGCACGAGCTTAGAGAAATCTGAGGTTCACATTAATTCCATGAATTCAAAATTGTACATTGATTTTATTGTATTTAATTAAAATATATTGAGTGCCATCACATTGAACATACGCTATTCATCATATTTCATACGCTATTCATCTAATTCCATTAGATGTTACGATGTTTGATTTTTGTTTTCATACAGTATTTAACACATTTGGATTCCACCACATAAATATCTTGACATAACTTTTTAACATTTAAAACTTTGTATAAATTTACAGTATATGATATTAAAATGTAACTATACGAATAAGATAAACATAATATATTGGGGATTATATTGTGTTTTTACATCCGTGCATGTGTGAAAACTTTGTATGTTTCAAAATGTTCATGTAAAAGTCCAATATTAATGCATATGGACATGCTGGTATGTGCAACTGATGGCTAAAACATAAGGCATTCACAGCTCAGACTTTTCAGCCTTCTCATTTTGTTTACCTAAGGTTAAAGAGCCAGTCTGAGGATGTGTCACTGTTGATTAACACTGAGGCAGTCATACGTGATTAAATATACATTGCAAACTTGTTTCTGAAATCTCCAAGTCTTTTCCAGTCACTCACAATCAATTCAGGTAATACCAACCAATAACAGCCATTACAGCTATAACATCTCTCTCCAGCAGGAATACACTAGACAATTTCCAGCAGCAGATAACAGCATATAGGTGTGCTGGCCCACTTAGATACATATCAGAGAGGAAAGGCCTCTGGTGATTCAGCTCTCATTATCTGTCTGCTTGTGATTCTTCATCCCGCGGTCGATATTGGCCTTTTATGGCCATCATCTGGAAGTTTTAACGCCAAATTGCAAACAACTTACAGAGCATTGGAGTGCAACAGGTCACATCAACAACAGAGAGTAGAAAACAAGAGATGGGCAGATGGAGAAATGTCTCTAATGCACCAGTCAGAAGGTTCTTTAAATAGCGAAATATGATGCATTGAGTGGCATTTTGATCCCTGGGCAGCATGTTTCGGCTCAGTTGCCATTACGTGCTGAAATACAGATAGGATGCAGGGTGAAATATTCCCTAGAGCAGGATTTTTTAAACCAAATAACTCAAAACGGTTCAAACCTATCTCCCCGAACTCTCAATCAACTATGTAGTGCTACATACTAAATAAGTATATTTGAATATTTTATAATAAAACTCTTATTATTTAAACAAAATCACACAGGCAAAATTTCTGTTGCAACCGTGTTGTGTAGGTAACCACAGTCGTGTTCATATTCTGTAAACAGCAGGATTGCGAGTGTGGCTTTTACGTAGCAGTATGCTTCAATAAACAAGACATTAATACTGAGTAACTTATGTGTTAGACAGATTATTGCCAGTTACTTAGTCTGTTGCTTATGAAAATCGTTCCTGACAACAGCAGAATTGCACCTCTGAGAAACACACAATAATGAATGAATCAGTGTTGTTCAGTGAATTGGTTGAGTGAACGATTCAGTGACTCTATCAAATGTTTTGTTACTAAATACATCAGCTCATTAGTAATATATTAGCGTATTTTAAATTTTAGAATTATATTTGTATTTGATAACTGTATTGATTCATATGGAAGCCTGTTTCTGCCACTGAATAAAAACTAAAAAAGCTAATTGCGACTTTTCATCTTGCAATTCTGACTTTTTTTCACAAGTGCAAGTTTACATCTCACAATTCTGACTTTTGTGTGATAGTCAGAATTGTGGGATATAAACTTGCAATTGCAAGGGGGGAAAAAGGCAGAATTGTGAGATAATAATTAGCAAAATTATTTCTTTTTTTTGCAATTGTGAGTTTACATCTCGCAATTCTGACTTCTTTTCTTAGAATTGTGAGATCTCACAAGTAAACTCACAAGTGCATGTTATTCAGTCCAGTTCTGAGGAAAAAGAAAAAGACAGAGTATTTTCTCGCAATACTGACTTTACAACATGCAATTGCAACTTTATTTCACACAATTTTGACTTTTTTCTCAGAATTGTGAGATATAATCTCACAATTGCAAGTTACAAAGTCAGAATTGCGTGATATAAAGTCGCAATTGCATAAATTATACCATGCAGTTCTGAGATTTTTTTTTTTAAGCTTCCTTAGATTCAGGCAAGGAAAATGCTCCACAAAAACAGTGACCAAATTTACCAAATATAATTTTATCATATTTCTAAGTTCTGTATTTGTGCTGTCTAATGTGCATATACAAACATTTTATTGTAATTTTGATGTACTGTGTTTGTCATGTTGTCATTGCCATATGATCTACCAGCATCAGTTGTGTCGCTTCACTGACATCCACCACGGCCTCATGGGATAGTAAAGTGGCCATTGTCTGAGAATTTCAGAATCTCACCGGAAGTAGTCGATCGTCCAGGTACTTTTCACCTTCTGTTTTATAAATACCAAAGTACCATGATTTCATAATACTCTTTCACAAAATTTTTTTAGGGACTTGAATTAATTAGTTTAATGAATGATTCAGTTATGATTGCGCAACCTACTGGTGTAGCACTGTATCCATCTGAAAGAGTGTCTACCGCTAATTAATCATTGGGTTGAAAATGAACCACCATTTAGTTTTTGTTTTGTTTTGTTTTGTTTTGTTTTGTTTTGTTTTGTTTTGTTTTGTTTTGTTTTTACTTATTGCTACTCGTCTCCACCAAAAACGACTTTGGTGAGCAGCTTGCATTCTTTGCGTCTCTTGTGATGCGTCTGCAGCAGACAAACACGGTTCTACTCACTGATTCTGTTTTGGTCGTTTAACCAAAGGGACAAAAACATAAATAAAACAGTCGAGCTGTTGTTTTCAACTGAGTCACTAACTAGCTACAGTGGTAAACAAATGCCGCAAGTACTCATGTTGATGATGCAAGTGCATAATATAGTATGACAAGAGACCTGCAGGGGAGGGAGGAGACATCAAACTCCAGTTTGGAACAAGTGAGCAAACCAAGCGTCAGATACCCAGTGCAAACGTGGTAAAGCCTGCTGCCTGAACTCTCTTCGCACGTCTGAACTGTATATGAAGGCGATCGTGACAACTACATCACAGTTTGCTCCATAACATGCCCTGTGGTAGTTTTCAGAACTCACTGACACAGTTAAATTTTTCTCTGTGAAAGTGAGCTAAAATTGAGAGGGAGCTGGTCCTTTTTATCTCTGTCAATCAAAATGATTGGGTTCATTCTGTCCCTGTCAATAAAACCGCCTGTCTCGCATTGCCGTGGTCGTATGTGACAGCGTGTGCGCAACTTGCTTAGAAGAATATCCATGCATTCGTAATAAATCAAAAATCATAATTAGCTAGTCCAGTGAAAGCTTGACAAAGGCAAAACCACATGGCAAGTCATCTAGACTCAGTTTGATATCATGCATGAAGGTGTCAGCTTGCTGCTTGACACCTTACAAATTTCGTAAAGCAAAAGGCTACAGCAACTCAGGAATATAGAAAGGCAGGGGATGCATGAAAAGGGTACCAACCTTTAAGATCAGCAGTAACAAGTGATCATTATATAACGGTTCTTTAAGAAACAAAACACGACGGGGTTCAACACAAAGAGCTTTTGTGTAGCTCTTTTGTCTAATTGAACACATAAGTTATAGGCTGTCATGATGAGTTGTTTTATCATTTGATGGAGGTTTAATGCCATATTATGTCAGTCGACATTAATCATAGCTTTGACAATGAAGTCAAGTGATATGATGCTTCTAAAATGATGTAAGACATACAAATACTGTCATTAAAGAACTAAGCATCCAAAGCGTGATGAATTAGCGTGTCCATTGTTCCCAAACGCATACCCTGAAGTTTAGAACAGGTGGCTTATGGGTAAAGTTTTACTCTTACTGACAGCTACTGTAAAGAAATGCTGTATCATTGTTGCTTGATATTGCATCATGCAGTGTGTAATAGTCTGTTTGATCATTCTGAGCTCAGACGTTTATGCAATTTGTTTTTATTTCAAGAATATATTAATATTAATGTCCTTTACGTATTATAAGCCTCGTTGCTGATGTTTCTCAGTTACATTCAGGACATTGTTTCATTTTTCATTATATCATGCATTTATTCTACTCTGACTAAAGTGATGACAGCATACAAACAGAAAAAAAGTCTGACTGTAACAGACCAAGCTTTAACCAAATGTTAGTATATATATATATATATATATATATATACAATCTCAACATATTCAACATGCAAAATGAATGTGAAACAAGATTATTTTTGTTAACTAAAACTAAAAGTGAAAACAAACTCATTAACTAAAAAACTGCCTGAAGTGAAACAAAATATATGTAAAATTCTTTTAAACATTTCTTGTTTTAATTTAATTTAAATATATGTAACTCTAACCCTAACTATTCCAAACTACCAAAATTGACAAAACAACAAAATTACTAAAACTTTTTTTTTTTTTTTTTTGCATTCATTATTATCTGATTAATGCAAAAAATCTGCCTAACCTAAAACATCTCATTTCTTTGATTCAGGCTAATGACATTTGCATAAAACTTGAATTGGGCTCCATATGCATGTTTAATACAAGCACTGTTTGTACAAGCACATTTAAGCACATCTGCTATAATATTACACTAAGACATAAATTTGGAGACTCATTGTTTGTTTTACCCTTGCTACTGGCTTCATATGTACTATGGCTGCTGTTGAAGACATGAGTAATACAGGCTGCCCATCATGATGTCTGATTCACTAAGGGCTTTTTGCTGGCTGTCAGCAAAATAGCAGCGGTCCCCCTATAAGAGCCGGTCTGAGCACGCCATCTCTGTCTGAACCGTTTCACTGAGTGTGTCATATAAATCAATGCTGCACTTAAGGAAATCAATAGCATTTGATTGAAGATGACAATCAAGAGGGATGCATTTTGGGGTTAACCTTTAGTACACTCTCATCGGAGGAAAGGCAAAGACAAAACACAAATCCAGGTTGTGATGGAGAACTGAAACTTAGGAATAAACACAGATGATATTTCCATTTACACCACACAGAAAGGAGATGATGGAGGGCTGATTGAGTCACAGGGTTCAGATCGTGATGCTAACATGCTGATGGCTTAGATAAACAAATATGCCTTTTATAGAGCAATTTAGTGTAAGAGCAAATAACCGAACTGATGCGCCGAATATAACATAATACAGAAAAACCTAATCTCACCCTCTAGTGCCTGAATCGTTAAGTCACAAAATATCTTAATGTTTGTTTTTATATAAAAACAAGCGTATTTTCATCCCCAATCATTTTAATAATGCATTTTGGGTACTTCACCACTTTCATCAGCCATGTTGCATGTAGTTGTTTGTATAGTTTTGCTCCATCAGCAAAAATAGCTTCAAACAAAGCCAACAGGATAGCCACACATCTCCAGACAAGACAATCAATGAATTATTGTTTATGAACAAATCTAATGAGTAAATGATTTAATGACTCATACTGTCTTTTTGAACATTTTTGAATGTTTTTAAACTAAGCAGTTGATTCAATGACTTTTTTTTTTTAAAATAAATCAGGGTTAAAGGAAAAGTCCACTTCCAAAACAACAATTTACAAATAATTTCCTCACCCCCTTGTCATCCAAGATGTTCATGTCTTTCTGTCTTCAGTCGTATAGAAATTATGGTTTTTGAGGAAAACATTTCAGGATTTTTCTTCATATAATGGACTTCAATTGCGCCCCCGATTTTGACCTTCCAAAATGTAGTTTAAATGCAGCTTCAAAGGGCTCTAAACAATCCCAGCCAAGGAAGAAGGGTCTTATCTAGTGAAACGATCAGCCATTTTTTTTGAAAAACAAAAATTTGTATACTTTTTAAGCACAAAAGCTCACGTAACACAGGCTCTCGGATGCGCGTTCACAGGTCGTTCTTGAACGATTCGTTCATTTTGAACAAATCTTTAATGTGACTCATGAAGAACGAGTCATCTCGGGGAGTGATTCGTTCAGTCACGCATGCGCAACATCCAGTTCTGTACTGGAGTTAGTTCACCTGTTTCGAGTCTTCGGGTTTTTTGAGTCGTTCGTTCATCTTATGGGGCGTCACGTGACGCTGATTTTGCTTAAAATTAACGAAATGACTCGAAAAAAAGATTCGTTCATTTTGCTGAATGAGACTCAAAGGTCCGAGTCGGTAAAATGATCCGAACTTCCCATCACTACTACGAATCTAAGTTCATTGTCTGTGTACTGCAGCTAACAAAGGTAGAGTATGGCAAAAACTCCATCTTATTTTCTTCTACAACTTCAAAATCGTCCGACACGTTGTACCTTTTTGTTTGTAAACAGCGTTTGACTTACTTGCACTTTCTTAGTCTTTGTGCGTTTGCTTTGTAAACACTGGGTCTGTAGATCCACCTACGTTCGGTGTGACTTTTCGAATGATTCAATAGTACGTTGTGAATGCGCATGCCAGAACCTGTGCTACACGAGCTTTTGTGCTTAAAAAGTATACACGTTTTTATTTTCCAAAAAAAATGACAGATCGACAAGGGGGTGAGTAAATTATTTGTGAATTGTTGTTTTGGAAGTGGACTTTTCAATGACTCATAAAGACAACCACTTGTTTTGTTCCTGCATTAATCATCATTTATGAGCAAATCAGTAGAGTAAATGATTCAATGACTCATAATACAATCATATGTTTTGATCTCAAATTAATTAGCATTTTTGAAGGAACTGGTGAGTTAATGACTCAATGTCTCATTTATAAAGATAGCCAATTGTTTTGTTCCTAAATGAATAAGCATTTATGAATGAATCAGTTGAGTGAATTATTTAATGACTCATAGGACATGCTAAATTCAGAACCGTGTACAAGCGTATGACTTCTAGTATGTTTTTAATCATATTTCGATTGCAAAATAGTATAGTACAGTGGTTCTCAAACTATTCTCTCAAAATATTTGGCTGTCCAAGTACCACCACAATGACCAACATTAAAATACAATAGAGTAGTAGGCCTAACTATTCAACTACAGCTCTGCACAGTTAAAAAACAACGCTGTTTTATTCCTAATAAGAATATTTAATATTGTTAATAATACATAATATTGTTGTCAGCCACTTTAACACTGTAAATACACAGTTTGAACATTAACACTGCACAGTGCTTACAAACAGGTAAATAAAAAACTTAATGATTAAATTGTATTGTATTGTAAAATGTATTGTGTTTTAACATTAATTTGTATTTAATTTAGTGATTCCTCTGAGTACCCCTAGTGGGACTCATACCACACTTGGAGAACCACTGGTATACTATACAGTAATAGTAGTATAGTATACTGGTTACCCAATTTATAAACAGCTTCTTGATTTGTTCACAAATGAATCAGTGTTTTGAATGAATTAGTTTAGTTAACGATTTAATAACTCATTTATAAAGACTCTTTCTTAAAGACAGATGCTTGTTTTGTTTGCAGATGAATTAGTATTTTTTGTCTAATTGGGTGAATACATGATTCAAAGGACAGTCACTAGTTTAGTTGTGACACTAAATTAATGTTTTTGAATGAATCAGTTAAGTGTAAGATTTAGCGATTCATTAAGATATTCAGTTGTTTGTTCCTGAATGAAACAGTGTTTTTGAACAAATTGGCTGTGTTGAATGATTCAATGACTCTTTCTTAAAGACAGTCACTTGCTTTGTTTGTGAATGAATCAGCGTTTTTTATCTGATTGGGTAAGTAAATTATTCAAAGGACAGTCACTTGTTTAGTTGCTAAATGAATTAATGTTTTTGAACAAATCAGTTGAGTGAATGATATAATGACTCTTTCATGAAAATATTCAGTTGTTTTGTTCCTGAATGAATCAGTGTTTTTGAACATATTAGTTGTGTTGAGTGATTCAGTGATGCTTTCTTAAAGACAGTCACTTGTTTTGTTTGTGAATGAATCAGCTTTTTTTTAAAAAAAATCTGACTGGGTGAGTAAATGATTCAAAGAACAGTCACTTGTTTAGTTGCCGACACTAAAGTAATGTTTTTTGAATGAATCAGTGAGTGAAAGATTCAACGACTCATTCATAAAGATATTCAGTTGTTTTGTTTCTGAATGAATCAGCATTTTTGAACAAATTGGTTGTGATGAATGATTCAGTGATTCATGTTTAAAAACAGTCACTTGAAAATAAATCAGCTTTTTTTGATCAAATCAAATACGTGAATGATTCAATGCCTTATAAGACACTAACTTGCTGAATAAATCAGCGTTTTTGAGTGAATCAGTTGAGTGAATGATTCAATCAGTCATTCATAAAGTCAGCCACTGAGTCAGTGTTTTTGAATCTCTTAAATTGAATGATTCAATCTCACTGCTGCTCTGAAACAGCACTTTAAACAGCAGAAATGCTCTAAAGAGAATGCAAATGAAAATGAAATCTTCCTCGAAAGGTGAAGGAAGACAGCTACACTCTCAGTGGACAGAGTACAGTTGGTTTAGCCCGAAGCGTCTACGGGATAAGAAGCATCACAGGCTGATATGAAAAGCCCATAACTCATGCTGATGTGAGCTTAGAGCCGGTGCTCCTCAACTCCTCCTCTCCTGCTCAAGGCAAACAGCATATGGTTCAGTGAAGTATCAGACCCCAGCTGTCTCTCGACGCTGCCCTCTCTGGACAGGAGGAGGTGCTGCAGCATTCAGAGATGTAGATCTTCTGTTTGTGCATGGGCCTGATTATTAATCAGTTGGAATAAAAAAACAACTGCTACAAACTGTCATTATCATATCGATTTACTTGTTGATATTTTGTCACAATAGTTTTAGGCTGTTGCGATGCCAATTTAAAGTGCTGACAGGTTGCTGTTGCTTATCCCGTTATGACATCATTATACTGATTTTAATACGCCTGAACGAGCGCAGATGAGTTTCCCTACTGGAATAAGAAGTCTGAACAGCTTACAAAGTGCAGCCTGTAAAAACTATTCTAAATGGCAGGAAAGAGTCGCCTTGGGAGGCAATTAAATCTAAGTGGGATGAGCTTTATATCTGTTTTATGTGGGACATTTTAATTATCGTTAACAAATGACGACTTGCACACAATCCAAATCATGGGGAGCTACACTTTGTCATACACACACTGTAGCTTCGAGTCGGTCCAGGTACCGCTGCCCGTTTTCAGGAGGCAAAATATAATGTTGTAAAACTGAGTTCTGAAGCAGAGGACATGAAGAGTGTTGCATTCTATTTAATAAGACAAGACGACCTCATCAAACCAACGGTCACGGAGTGAGTCATCAGCTCGTTGTGATTTAAAATAACATTCTGCAGCTGCCATACGGCAGCGGGGGTGTTTGTGATTCCACTAAGATAAATGCTGTTCAAACCATTAGTAGTTATTCCTATAGTCACTCACCCACAGGCTGTGTTTCAGAAACAGCTTGTCTTATCGCCTCAGATCCAATCCTTGGGGCTGTTTGTGTGTGTGTGTGTGTGTGTGTGTGTATTTAGCACTTTATATTAAATGTTACATATATTATGTGCAAATATATAATTACTTGAAAAGCAGCAGAATTATGAAACTACTCTAGAGTAATGTTTTACCCATGCAAAGGATGTATTTTTAACATATATTTAGGTTTATTGATTCTTTACACATATTAGGAATCTTTTTAATCTTTTAATTTATTAACTTACACCCACATTTGAGCCCAGATTTAAGAACTTGTCATGTTGAATTAATAACATATATATATATATTGTTATTATTATTATTTTTTTAATAATAATTTTAATTAAAAAAATATTTATTTATTTATTTGTTTGTTTCATTTCATAAATCATTGTTTAGATTAAAAGATAAAGAAACAAAAAGACTTGCTTGGAGAACATCACTAGAAAGAAGTATGTTGTTCATCATTCGAGTTATGGCATTTTGATTCAAATTTTAAAAATAGCACATTAAAAATTAAATATTTGCATGCATGAATCATTCACAATAAGATCAAGAGCAGGCATTTTTAAAACAGGCTAAATTTTTATTTCACGCCGACTTTAAATGTGCATCATCCGGGTAACCAGGTAATTCAAATGGTGTGTGATGCATAGACTCGTTAAGTCGCATTAGTATTTTAAAGCAATGTTACGCTCTTTTCTCCACTATGGAGGTATTACTATTTAGAACTTGCATGTTAACATCAAAGCCTTGGCATTGTTGTGTTGTGCTTTGTGTTTCTAAATCAGTCCCTCTAGATATAGAAGTCTAAAGTATTTGAAGCCCCTTGCAGTCTGTTTAACAACCCCACCGAGAATACGGACGCCGTTTTTCTTTGCGCGATTCAAATGACTAATTTATAGGGAAAAGCTTCAAGCACAATTGAGAATCTGCAAAAAGGTAGGCAGGCTTTTGTGAGGGCGTTTGTGGATCCACTGAAGAGAAGCCAGCCTTTAGAATTCATAAAGTGCTTGAAGTGGCCAGGCCCATCTATAGAGATGGAGGCGATATGAAGATTTAAAGCACTTCAAAGCCGCCTTTGTGTGCGCAGGACGGCGATGATGGAGAAAACTCGCCATATTGTATGTGATAGCGGAGCGTGTACCAGCTAAGAGGTTGTGTACATTTGATATGCAAATTTGAAAGTTTGTTTAGTGTAAACTTTAGCATGATGATGATTAGTGTACAGCCTAATTAATCCGCATTCACAGGGAACAGATGTTTACTGTAACACACATATGCCGTTGAGGAAGCTTTCAGAAGTGAAGTGTTATTTGTTTACATTGCTTCTGTCTGACAGTATCATTAACATACCTGCCACTGTTTCAACAATTAATAACATAAAATAAAAATAAGTACATACATGCATGCATAAAAAAATTCAAAACAAAGTCTATGGACGTTTATTTTCCTAAATGTACAATGTGCATACTTACTGGCTAATTAAAATATATTGTTATTTTTCAGTTCTAAGAGAATAAGTGCCACAAATATGAATCAATCATGAGGTAATGCCTATTTTGAATAATGAAATACTTAACAGATAAAAGGTGCTTCATCTCATTATTTTCTCATTTTATTTGGGATATTTATTATTAGTACAGATGAAAGATGAATTATAAATGTGTCATTATATTAAATACATTAATATTGTATAATTAAATATGAAAAACACTGCAAAATAATAAACAGAATATATGCATATCCTTATTTATATTTATTAGTTATGCTAAAAAAAAATACTATATCTGGTTCAAGTAAACACTGCAAAATAATAAAAAGAATAAATGCATATCATCATTTATATTTATTAGTTATGTTATTAATAATAATAACTATGAATAAATAATAATAAATTAAACTGTGAGAAATTAATTTCTCAACACTATTAACCCTCTGGGGTATGAGGGGGTTTAGTTGCCCTGGAGAAGTTTTGACATGCCCTAACATTTGTGTGAGTGTGTGTGTGTGTTTTGTCAAGTATTCACTGAGTTTGGGTTCATTTTAGTGACGTGTTTTAGAAAGTAATTTACGGAGATTGAGACGACTGAAAGTTTATTTGTTTAGTTTGTTTATTTTACAAAAGCACAAAGTTTTCTTTGTTTTATCACAAATGATAGTAGACACTTGATGTGACACTTGACAAATGATGTAAAACACTTATCTGTGTGACCAAATTGACAAAGTATTTTCAGTGTCTTTCGCACTATTAAGAAAAAAAGTGAGCTGGTTGTGGCAGCACAACTGCTGACCACAGGGAGTTAAGAAATATAGTATAAAACATTTCTAAAAAAAAAAAAAAA
>JAHKKF010506585.1:0-14639 GCA_019740295.1 Labeo calbasu
AAAAAAAAAAAGACCTTTTAAACCGTTTAACTGATTGTATTAATCGGTCAAAATTCTTTCCGTCGTTTAACAGTTAACCGGTTAAAATGAGCATCCCTAAGCAGTAGCTAACAATACATTGTATGGGTCAAAATGATCGCTTTTTCCTTTATTCGAAAAATCATGGATTTTAAGTACAGATCATGTTCCATAAAGATATTTTGTAAATTTCCTACCATATATATCAAAACGTAATTTTTGATTAGTAATACAGTATGCATTGCTAGGAACTTCATTTTGACAACTTTAAAGGCGATTTTCTCAATATTTTGATTTTTTTTTTTTTTTGCATCCTCAGATTCCAGATTTTCAAATAGTTGTATTTCATCCAAATGTTGTCCTATCCTAACAAACCATGCATCAGTGGAAAGCTGATTTATTCATAAGTTGACCCTTATGGTTTTGTGGTCCAGGGTCACATATTATTAGTACACAGTTAAAACCAAACTGTGCAGGAAGGCAGATCTCCAGGAGCGGGACTGAGCTCTATTTGAAAGTTTCCTTCCATAGTACACAACCAGTATTTTGTGCTTGGTTTTAGACTGAGATTTTGCTCTGATATTCTTTGCAGACTTCTTCCATAACACTTCAAAATCTTTCTTAAGCTTCTTTTATTCTGTTTTGTGCTCTCACTGTGCAGAATGTGGGAATTATTGCTTAAACAGTAAGTGCTCAAGTCAGAATCTCTCATTGATGTCTGCTGTCTTTTGAGAAGCTTTAGTGTATTTATGATGTATGCTGCCATCTAGTGATTGTTAAAGAGCTGTGCACTCTTTATCTTTCCCTGCATCAGCTGTCACTGAATCTATTGAGATCCCTCAGTTCACTGGACGCAGCTATCTGACATACGACAACAGAGATATCCTCAAAAGGTAGAGTACCTTTGCTTTTACACTCTACAATTGCGCAAAAATCCATTGAATGAATTAGTGCATGCACACCTTTTTAGTAGCATTGATTCTGGAAGCATTTTTTTCCATAGATTTTTCTCATAAGGATTTTTAAAAAGTCTTTGTTAACGAGTAATATGCCATGAACTAAACCAAACAGTTATGAGATGAATCACAACATTACAAAATGTGATTTTTAACAAAAAAAAGCACTTGAAAATCTGACAAAAACACTGTGTGCTTAACTGTTTTAGTGAGGGAAAGAACTACAATCCGGTGAAGCACTACAAATGACATAGTGGTGAAATATAAAACTATTCATTTAAAGTTGTTGATTTTAACTATAAAAATAATAGTTTACTGCAAAATGTGCATTAAATAATTTTTGCAGTGCTTCATGGGAAAATGTGTTCCCTGTAAACTCTTTTGGATTTTTTTTTATTCACCACAACTCTGATTGGTGGAATTTTTGCACAGCATCATGGGTAATGTAGTTTTTCACCTTGAATTTTCAAATATTTTAAAAGTCATTTGAAATACTCTAAACAGATGGCTTCAGCCATCAAAAATCATTGATTCAATGATACATGCATGCACACATGCTAATATAACGGTGCGTGTCTCTGCAGGGTATCTGGTTCCAGAACAAACATGTTCATGCGTTTCAAGAGCACGTCTAAAGATGGTCTTTTACTATGGCGGGGAGACAGTCCAATGAGAGCCAACAGTGACTACCTGTCTCTCGGCCTTCAAGATGGAGCACTCATTTTCAGGTATACCAACATATCCATCTGCATGTACCTACTGGCTTAAAGTCATGAGATGTACATTTATATGCATGCATTTATATTAGGGTCACCAGACGTGCCACTTCCCGGGGACACGTTGAGCACATGATTTCTGAATTGCCTAAAATAACGAGATTGCTTGACAATAATGTGTTGCTTGTTTGCGCTACACCGATTGTTTATTGTAAAGGAAAGGAAAGGAATGGATGTGACGTGTGGCCAAGTATGGTGACCCATACTCGGAATTTGTGCTCTGCATTTAACCCATCCAAGTGCACACACACAGTAGTGAGTAGTGAACAAACACGCACACACACACCGTGAACACACACCCGGAGCAGTGGGCAACCATATTGCTATCGCTGCGGCGCCCGGGGAGCAGTTGGAGATTCGGTGCCTTGCTCAAGGGACACACCTCCATCGTGGTATTGAGGGTGGAGAGAGCGCTAGTTATTCACTCCCCCCACCTTCAATCCCTGCCAGACCTGGGACTTGAACCCGCAACCTTTCGGTTACAAGCCCGACTCCCTAACCATTAGGCGTACGGCATCAAAGTATCGCGAGAGCTATAGAGAGCAGAGCAGACGCTCCATGTTTTCAAATTATTCTCACGGTACTTTGCTGTCATGCAATGATAGATCGGCGCAGCACAAACAACCAACACCTGGTTAATTTAAGCAATATAGAAATCCTGTGCTGAATGTCTGGCATGTCTGGTCACCCTAATTTATATGCATGCATTTTTGCAGTCAATTCACAATAGAGGATCAAAAGCATCCTCCTAAAATCCTCCTAACACCTCTTATTCTCTCTACAGTTACAATCTTGGTAGCGGAGCCTCCAGTGTGGTCATTAATGGCACATTTAGTGATGGCAAATGGCACAGAGTGAAGGCTGTCAGGTCAGAAATTTGCCATTAAATCATTATTTCAGCAGGTCTTTCTTTATCAAAATTTCACTGTACAGTAATTTAGTGTGTTATCCATAGTAAAAAAGTAATATATTTAAAATGCATTCATTATACTAATAGTTCACGTATATTAACATATTTACTGACATATCGCTCAAGACTTACTAATAATATAAAACCTGTAATTAAACATTATTTGGAGTACTACTTGTGCACAATGCACGTTTCTTAATATTAAGCCTAAAATATGTTTTAAGGTCACTGTTGATGAGGATGTATGATCTTTAAATATTATTGGTCTTTAAATGCACAATATTTAAAGTGTACCTACTTGCAATAGTTCCACTTTAGCACAATCAAATGTACTTAAGTATATCATTAGTTGGTCTTTAGGACTACTTCCACACAATTAAATTGCAGTAAGTACAAAATTGTTAGACATTAATTTAGTATACAAAAAGTACTGTTGCAGGGTAGTTTTATTAAGTACATAAGATGTAAATGCATGAAAAAGCAAGAATTTTAAATACATTTTAGTATATTTATTTTTCACTAGGCATGTGGTGTTTCTTTGTCATTTCTTATTAAACTTGCTCGCAGTTTCTAAGTGAAAATTGTTTAAAAGTAAATCCTACGCTAAATTTCTTCAGTGTAGATGAATGTCAGGCAATTTGTACCTTTTGAAGAGGCTGAAGTTTTTACTCAGTTTAATTTATGTTTGTCTTTGTTTAAAGGGATGGACAGTCTGGTAAACTAACAGTCGATGATTACGGAGCTAAAACAGGCAGATCTCCGGGTAAGATGAGGCAGCTGAACATCAACGGTGACCTTTACATTGGTAAGAATAAACACAATTATGAAGTTAATTGTAATGATCAAGATGACTAAAGGATGCTGGTAATAATGAAAATAGATATTCATACAGCGTTGTTTATGAAATAAAGTAGGAATAAAAAAACACTACCATTCAGAAGTGTATTTATTGAAAGAAATTAATTATTTAACTCAGCAAAGATGCATTAAATTGTGACAGTGACAGTAAGTGACAGTAAAGACATTTATGAAAGAAAAATATTTCCATAGTTTCCATAAAAATATCAGGCAAATATTTTCAACATTAATAATAATAAGTGATTCTTGAGCAGCAAATCAGCATATTAGAATGATTTCTGAAGGATCATGTGACACTGAAGACTGGAGTAATGATGCTGAAAATTCAGCTTTGAATCACAGGAATAAATAAAAATTCGAAATATATTCAAACAGAAAAAGGTTAATTTAAATTGTAAACATTTTTCACAATATTGCTGTTTTTACTGTATTTTTGAACAAATAAATGCAGCCCTGGTCAGCGTAAGAGACTTCTTTTGTTTTTTCCTACTTCTGGTGATTTTGATTTTCAAATTTCTCCAGGTGGGATGAAGGAGATTGCGTTGCACACTAACAGACAGTACATGCGAGGTTTAGTGGGATGCATTTCTCATTTCACTCTCGCTACGGACTACCATCTGTCTTTGGTTGATGATGCAGCTGACGGCAAGAACATCAACACCTGCACCAACTGAACGCCTCAAAAACACCAGCTACAGATCGCAAACATCAATAACAGTGATCCAAGAACAACATCATCAAAATAACAACAATATCAGGAACACTAACATCACTGACCTCAGCTGAGAAGCAACAAATGCATTTGCAATTACAGCCAAAATTTATATATGTTCAATTTAACTCTTCAAAACCATCATGGTTAGTCAACAGTAAGCTATAGCATAACAAAAGAGCCAAACATTAGCCTACAGCATTTCGCATGAAGCATCATATGTGGTGAGATGAAGATGAAAGTGTTTTCTTGTGAACTTTCTGTTATACACCAGCTCCTGCAACAACAGGACGATTTGGGAATGTTTTTGTTTAGCTTCAGCGCTGACAGTGAAAACCGAATGGTTTTTAACCACATAATTGAATCACAGTGAATATATTATTATATATTCCATAAGCGAGCATGCAAATGTAAGACCAGACCAGCTCAGAGGCTGTTTGTTCCTCATGCAAGATTTGATCTTTTAAGTCCTACTGAATAGCCACAACTAAACATAGTTAAAAGCCAAACTGTGTATGTTTTTAAATGTGCAACCCTTTTTTACACCACTTATGATTCGGCGACCAGTTCTTGTCCAGACTTCAAGGGCAAATGTATTTATATTTATTGTTTTTTTTATACCATTCATTTTGAATCAGTATTTAGACTGATGAATTTATAGATGAAGATTGGTTCTGAATATGAATGAATAGCTGTGATTTTTAGGCTGCTAGTGGTGGAAGGACAAAGTGATCTGATTTTTCTCTTTAACGTCTCTGCCTCTCTTTTCCTTCTAGCTACAAACTTTTATGAATCCCAAAGACTCTTTTATAGCTACTGTAGCTCTTTATTTTTGTTCATGTGAGTTAATGGATGTCTGTAAAAAATGCATCTCTTAATTTTTCTGCCTTGATGTTTTGAAGCCTATCATTTTGCCATCAAAAATGTGACTTACTGATTTTATTCATAAATAAATGTCAGACACTTCATTTTACGCGGGATGTATCTTTAAATTTATTTTAAAGTACATTGTAAAAAACTATTTGAGTCAACTTAAAAATAATTTGTTACCTGGCTGCCTTAAAATTTTAAGTTCAGTCAACTCAAAAACGTTTAGTCAACTTGAAATGTTAAGTTGTACTAAGTGATAACCAAGATATTTTAGTTAATTCAACTTAACATTTTAAGGCAGCTGGCTTACCCAGTCAACTCAAACATCTAAGTTGTCATATAGTACAACCTAACATTTTAAGTTGACTAAACTTATTTGAGTTGAGTGAACTTAAATTGTTGAAAAAAAGCCAACCCTTATGAAAATTAGCCATGGTTTTACTACAGTAACCATGGTTTAACTGTTTTTTTGTAGTAAAACCACAGTAACCACAAAATAAACCATGGTTTTACCATAGAATTTGCAGTAGACCCATGGCAACTACAAAGTTAACTATAGTTTTACTACAAAAAAACATGGTTTTAATATGGGTTTTGCATTAAAACTATAGTAATCACAGAATTAACCATGGTTTTACTATAGTATTTGGAGTAAAACAATGGTAACTACAAAATTAACCATGGTTTTACTACAAGAACCACAGTTTAACCATGGTTTTTGTATTAAAACCATAGTAACCACAGAATTAACTATGGTTTTACTACAAAAACCATGGTTTAAATATGTTTTTTGTATTGAAACCATAGTAATCACAGAATTAACCATGGTTTTACCATAGCATTTGCAGTAAAACCATGGTAACTACAAAATTAACCATTGTTTTACTACAGTATTGACAGTGAAACCATAGTAATGACGAAATAAACCACCTAGCAAAACATCTAGCTTAACTGTGTTTTCTAGTAAAACCATAAAACACTAAATTAAATATGGTTGTACTATAATACGTGTGCTAAAACGTTTATACTCTGGAAGAAAAATTAAGCATGATTTTGTAAAGAAAATAAAAAATAAATAAATACGTTCGCGAAGGAAGTCGGATTTGCAGTTACTAGCAACAGAAGTGCGACAGCGACGAATGGTACGTCAACAAAATAAAAATACGGTAATTTGTTACGTTAATATACGTTAAATATCACAGATATATCTATTTTATTTCGTTTCTTTAATAGAGCTTAGCTGGCGTTTGGCTAACGGTGGCGCCATAAACCGTTTCCGTTAGCGAGAGGAACCAAATTTTGTGGACGATCGAACCTCAAGTAGGTAACTTATTTGAGACCAAAATTATCTTAAAACTGTAAGAATATGAGAGTAAAATATTTATTATTGTTTAATGTTCTTCACCTGTGTCATTTGATAAGAATTTTCGATTGAATTACCTTTTATGTCACTTGATACCTTATTTCATTTACCATTTACCTTAATGTGATTTAACAGTTATCTTATTTTATATAGTTTTTTAGATTATTTGCTCGAAAACATGAGGTGTTTTACCGTCAGTAACAGAATCAAAACATAAAACAATGTCTGTCATATGATTTGAGAAAGCTCTTCATATATTTAACACTAGATGTCAGCAAAAGATTTCTGAGAAAACTACAGATTAAGCCCATTCATAGAAGATTGAGTTACTTTTTTTTATGTTAGTGATGCTTTTGTCTTCAGTCTGCAGATCTGCAGTGCTAGAATACATTGGAAATTTGACTGTGTCTTACCACTAGTGAAAAATAAATATACTAAAATGTATTTAAAATAAATTTATTTCATGCTAAGTATGCTACAAATATATTTACATATTACGTACTTAATAAAATAGCCTGCAGTTGTACTTTTTGTATATTAAATTGGTATATTTAAGGTCTGCTAAATTGGATCAACTAATTTCGTACTTAATGCACTTTAATTGTGAGGAAGTAGTGCTGAAGTCCAACTAAAGATATACTTTAAGTACATTTGATTGTGCTAAAGTGGAACTATTGCAAGTATACTTTAGGTACACTGTAAATATTTAGCATAAAGACTGATGTTATTTAAAGATCTTACAATCCTCTTCAATAGTGACATTAAAACATATTTTAGGATTAATATTAAGAAATAGTACTCCTATTAAAGTTTTAATTATTAGACTTGAACTATATTTAGTATAAAATAAATGCATTTTAATTCTGTTACTTTTTTCATTAGGGACATTAAACTTGTTACAGTAGATTTTGATGATTTAGTGATTACAGGGAAATTTTCTGACCCCACATTATGAAATATCCAAGGCATTTTCAGTCATATTTTTGGCTTAAACCCCAAACTGTTCTTGGACAGAAAGCATTCTGGCTGATGAATGAGCATTTTCAAACAAGCAAGTGATAAGAGTGCTGTTGTACTGACACCAGTTTCAGGTAATCATGTCAAACCTGTTCTTTGATATTCAGGATGTCTGTGTGTTAATGCTGTAAAAACCCTTGTTTTTTCCTTCTTTTCTCTGCCCAGGTTGACACATTTCTTCCCATGAAGCTGACGTTTAAGCCCAACAGGGGATCAGCAAGTAATCAAAAGTATTCATTCCAGATAAAAAAAAAAATTACATGACCATTCATCTTGGGCTAAAATAAGAGTAATCCCAAGACAACAAAAGATTAAGACGTGACATGACTCAGAGAGCAAAGTTTAAAGCCTTGGTAAATTACATGTTATCTTATTTCACTGGGGAATAGATCACCAGTCATGTGGAGTCTGAGAATTTACGAACTCATGATTTATTTCCGTGCAAGCGTAATGCTTCCCAAGAAAATCAAGAATTCAAGTGAAAGCTTTTTTTTCTGTATGCAATTGGCAGATTTTCTAAACAGTGTTTTATTTTTATACCTTAGACTCGATTTAGATCTTTTCTCTATCTGCTTCTTTCTTTTGCATTGGTTGAAATCACATAGTGATTCATCGTGATTATTGGCCGTTCTACAGAATTGGTGCAAACTGCTGTCCCACAAACAAAAAACACATTTAAAAAGCATTTAAAAGAGAAGTCCACTTACAGAACAAAAATTTACAGATAATGTACTCACCCCCTTGTCATCTAAGATGTTCTTGTCTTTCTTTCTTCAGTTGTAAAGAAATTATGTTTTTTGAGGAAAATATTTCAGCATTTTTCTCCATGTAGTGGATTTCTATGGTGCCCCGAGTTTGAACTTCCAAAATGCAGTTTAAATGCAGCTTCAAACGATCCCAAATGCGATTGTAAATGATCCCAGCCGAGGAAGAAGGGTCTCATCTAGTGAAACGATTGGTTATTTTCATAAAAATAATACAATTTCTATACTTTTGATGTCAAACGCTCGTCTTGCTCTGCCTGAACTCTGTTTTTTTCCGGTTCATGACCGTCAGGTTATGTCGAAAAACTCCCATCTCATGTTCTCCCTCAACTTCAAAATCGTCCTATATCGCTGTTTTACCTTTTTGGTTAAGGTTGTTTGTTCTTCTTTGCATGTTCACATTGCAAAGACCGTGTCTGTACTTCTGCAGCGATGTAGGATGATTTTGAAATGACTTTTGAAGTTGAGGGAGAAAATACGATACAAGTTTTTCGACATACCCTAACTGTCTTGAACCAGAATACACAAGAGTTCAGCCCGGACAAGACAAGACGAGCATGTGAGATTAAAAAGTTTTTAAAAAGTATTTTTTAAATGAAAATAACTGATCGTTTTGCTAGATAAGACCCTTCTTCCTCGGCTGGGATAGTTTACTACCGCATTTGGGATCTTTGGAAGCTGCATTTAAACTGCATTTTGGAAGTTCAAATTCGGGGCACCATAGCAGTCCATTATATGGAGAAAAGAAAAAAAAAACATAATTTCTTTACGATTGAAGAAAGAAAGAAAGAAAGACATGAACATCTTGGATGACAGGGGGGTGAGTACATTATCTGTAAATTTTTGTTCTGGAAGTGGACTTCTCCTTTCAGTATTCAAATCTTAGATGTTTACTACGATCCTTCAATTATCTATTGAAACCCACAATAATTTTTAAAATATCAGTAAGCTTAATATATATAAATTAATCATTTATTTGGTACTTTTCAATTGTGAGGTGGCTGTCGTGAACCCTAACCCGTAAATTTCAACCCCTAAATATTTTTGTGTTTTATTCCATTGTTGTTTTTACAAATATCTCTTTGATTTTTGTAAAAAGTGAAGTTCAAAAAAATATTTTTTTTTATAAAACACATTATATTTTCTTTGTAAATTATGAAACCTTATATATTAAAAAAAGTGCCCCCCATTTTCATGTCACTCTCTCTCGTAGCTACATGATGAGGTAGATGTAGATGTGTTCAAAAATATGAAAACCTTTGTGTAACTTTAAGAAACGTCACTACTAAACACCTTTTTCCTGTAAGTAAGCACACTTTTTTCGTATGCGAGTTAAAATTCTGTAATGTGATGTGGTCGCTTTCAAAACATTATTGTCACTACCGAAACATGAGATGTTTTGTTAAATATAAAGTATACTGAATTACCAACTAAGATGTTATGATAGTGTTTGGTTCAATGTATATTCAAACTAACAGATCCTTAACTTTAAAATCAGTATGATCAACTATATGGCTTTTACAAAGAAAATTTGGATTCAAAATACAACAAATCTCATAAATCACAGTTGAAAAGTTTACCTCTGAAAACTTTATAATAAAATAGGAAAAAATATATTTACAAGGCAGATGTAAGCAAATATTCCAAAACTTTCTGAAAATACAACATGAGAAATAACTGCACAATTACTAGAAATGTGTACCTTGGACATTAGTTGCATACATACAAAATTTGTGGAAAAAGACATTTTTTCAAGATGTTTCCAACTCTGACTTTGCACCAACTCTGCAGAATGGCCCTTATATGATGTAATGTAATTGCTGGTCCCCATTTGTGCACCATTACTATACTGCAAAACATTCTCTAGACTAAACAGACATTTAATTTCATACCATTGTTACATTAATACACAATGCTACAGAGGGATGATTTGTTCAAGACGGGATAAAGAGGCTTACACTGCCCTTTACATGTGCAGCTGTCTTTTAGAAATGACTGTTTTTGGGCATCATGCTGGATCCAGGATCCCTAAATCTCTTAATTGTTATATTAAAAATTAGAAATGTCTTTAATGACACTTATGATTAATTTAATGCATCCTTGCTGAATAAAAGTATTAATTTCATAAAAAAAATCTTACTGTCCCTGAACTTTTAAACTATGTACATCCATCTATAATAAGAACCTTTATTTCTCAATCATGTAAATTGTGCTCCTGCAGACCTCATCTCGCAGATTAGGAGTGAGAACCTCTTATGTTCCAGGTTAGTTAGATTGATTCCTTGATCTATACTATAATCTTCCAGAGGCCGCTGTGCTACAGTGAGCACGCTTGTCATATAGGCTGAATTAAAGTAATGCTGTTATTGTCAGTGAGGTTTTAGCTAAGATGTAGGATTATGGAGAGAGATATAATCCTGCATCTTTCAATCCCATAGAGGCCGTTGACTGCCGTGGAGAGGACAGAAGCGATGCCTGGATTACGGTGCTAAAACGATGAGAGAACATGCGGACAGACACACAAGGTCTCTTAGGACGAACCATTAAGCTTTTTTATTTGCTGGGTTTTGTAGGATAAAACAAGGTGGTCGCAGTCGAAAGTGTGTTTTCAGCTAATGTTATAGCAAAGCTTTGTATTTGCAAATGTGCAACAGAAAACAGCAGAACTCATTGACAATAAAATCAAGCTTGCTGGAAGTAGTAAGTTATCCAGATATTTTTCCGCTACTTTTTTGTAATTTGACATCTTTTCACATACTGTTTTTTGCCTATTATCCACCTTATTTTCCTGTAAGAGCAGGCGTGATATATTTTATGGGTGTGGCTTCCGGCCTCATCTGCGTCCAGCTTTTTTTAGCTGTACAAATCAGCTTGTTTTGCTGCTTGATATTGCAAATTGGTGTGTCTTATATAATATTTTAATGTATTATAATAGTACATTGGTTTGTAGTGCACACAGTTCTACTGTAAAAGTGATGCTTGTCTTTTTATTAAAATGTTAAATGTTAACATTTAATGTTAAAAAGTATAATGCTACTTAGAGGACAGTGAATTTACTCAAAGTGATTAATGTTTAATTAACACACACTCATGGCAATTTGTAACATACATTTTGTCAAATTAGTGGCTAAATCGAATGGAATGGATTTGTACAATTTCATACAATGTGCTTACTCCCCACTTACATTTAGGTTTAGCATTTTTCCAAAAATTGTATGTTTTTGTACGAATCATATTATACAAATTCATACATTTTCTTATAAGATCGGGTTGGATTTTGCATTTTCAGATATGGATGAATGTTAAAAACCTGTTCAGATATGCATTGTGGATTGCAGTGTTGTAATAATTAACTAAAATGACAAACTATATATATATATAATTTATTTATTTATTTATTTTTGTCAGAATATGTGTCAAATAATGTTAAAATATTTTGTTATAGATTTTTGAGTGGTAAAAAACAGAAGCCTGTTCAGAAATGTACTGTGGGTTGCAGTGTTATTATTGTTAACTAAAATGAAAAACGTTTTTAGTAACTGAAATAAATGAAAATTAAAAATAACTAACTGAAATAAGTTTAACTCGAAAAACTAAAATGAAAAGCTAAATAAAAAAAAACTAATAAAAATCACAAAAGCACAACAAATTGCAAAAAATGTAAACTAAAACAGCAGTGAAAGTTGAAAATATATGTATGTATATATATATATATATATATTTTTTTTTTCACTGCTATTTGCAATTTATATATATATATATATATATATATAGAAATATATATAGAAATATTAGTAAATACTGTAATAGTATATGGGCCATTCTACAGAGTTGGTCCAAAGTCAGAGTTGGAAACGTCTTGAAAAAAAATGTCTTTTTCAAAAAAAAAAAAAATTGTATGTATGCAAATTGTATAATATCCAAAGTACACATTTCTAGTAACTGTGCAGTTAATTCTCATATTTTCAGAAAGTTCTGAAATTGTTAGAAATTAATTAGAAGGGTTGTATTAACCTATTAAATTTTGTGTACGTCCACATTGTAAATATATATTTTTGCTATTTTATTACAGAGGTAAATCAATAATTATATTTTGAACAATATTTCAATTGTAATTTATGAGATTTGTTGATGATCATACTGATGATCATAATGATTTCAAAGTTAGGGGTTTATTAGTTTAAACACATACTGAACCAAAAACTATCATAACTTCTTAGGTGATAATTCAGTGTACTTTATTTTTTGACAAAACATAGTGACATCACATTTTCAGTAGTGACAGTAATGGTTTGGTAGCAATCACATTATAGAATTTTAACTCGCATACTAAAACACTAATAAAACATATTAAAATACCAAAAAAAAAAAAATTGCATAACTGTATTAGAATTTTGTTTATTTCTGACTGTTATGGTAGTGACAATTTAATGGAATAACACCCAAAAAAACAAAGATGTCACTACCAAAACTCCACCAAATGTTTTGGTAGTGACAATTTTAGATACATTTGAACCTAGCTTAAAGATGTCAAAGACTCGGTAGTGACGTTCCTTAAAGTTACACACAGATTTTTCATACTTTTGAACACATTTACCTAAAAATGATGGGGCCTGTCTAGCTATGAGAGAGGGACACAGGAATATTTCCTGCTCATAAATGTAGGGGTGTAATTAAAATCAGTCTCAGCCATTGAACTAAAACATACACCGTTTTGGTAGTGATAAGAAGAAGGCGGGATGCTTTTTTAACGTAAAGTTTCATAATTTACAAAGAAAATATAAAATAAATTTAAACTTCACTTTAAAAAAAAAAAATCTAAATGATATTTTTTAAAACAACAATGGAAAAAAACAATACAAAAATTATTTCAATAGGGGTTAAGGTTCAGGACAGCCACCTACCAATTGAAAGTACCCAATAAATTTTGATATTTTATTAAGCTTACTGATATTTTAAATATTATTGAGGGTTTCAATTGATAATAGAAGGATCTTAGTAAACATCTAAGATTTGAGTACGCAAATGATTTTTAAATGTGTTTTTTGGTTGTGGGACAGCAGTTTGCACCAATTCTGTAGAATGGCCCAGATAATGCTGAAATAACACTGGTATACACTGGTTGCTCTGTTACATTTCTGACTTTTGAAGAAATATTCCTGGTGTTTTCTTTGAGTTCAGAGAAGCTTGAACCCCTGAGGCAGTACATGTTCACACCCTCATTCGCTCTCAGTCATTCTGAATCTCCCTCTGACCCTCACATCCATTACAGACCCGATAAATACATTAGTGATGAAAGACGGAAAGCACTGTAATCTATCTGACACATGCTCTCGTTTCAACTCTTTCGTCTTGTTTCTTTTATTTAGCCATCTTGTTCTCCTCTCCTAGTCATGTTTAAAGAAGTGAACATGTGAAATAACCACCAACTGCCAATATTCAGATCGGAAATGCTATTTTTTGTTGTTTTTGTCGTTGTTGTTTTTTTTTTATTATAACCTGCTGATTGAGTGTGTGAGATGAGCATGGGTTCACTCTGAAGACACAGAAGAGCTTGGGTGGGACAGATGCTGGAGCGAGGGGTGTGTCATGTGACGTGACCGAACCGCTCTGACAAGTAGGTCGCTGTGTGTCCGTCTGTTGCTGTTAGTGATAGTGTTTAACTAAACTCTCTCTTACTCTGAGACAGACTGAGAGGAAGTGATGTGAGAAACAGAAGACAGAGACCATGACTGAGTCTGTGCTCAGGTTGGGTTTGTTAAAGTGCTGTTCTTCAGTGTTTGTTGCTGTGTCTTCAGGTTGATGATGGAGCCTCAAAAACAGATATATAAAAGACTGGACGTCCCGGATCATGTGCATTACATCATCGCATTCCTCATCCTCGTCATTGGCACTTTAGGAGTCACAGGCAATGCTTTGGTCATGTTTGCCTTCTACAGGTATGAGTGCTTCGTTTGTTGAGTTGAAGAACTTAAAACAAATGTCTCAGAAAGTCTAAAATAGCACTTAATTATCAAACATTATTAAATTATACAGTGATAATTGATTAGTGAATGTACATTAATTCTGTCTGATTGAACTTTGATTAATACACTTTCATGTGTATTTGAGTAGTTGATGCTTAAAGTGTGTAAAAAGGTAAAACTATATATGGTGTGAGATATAATTAGGTAAAAATGTATATGTATGTACTGTAAGAGAATAGTACTGTAAAGTATTTCACAATTTAGTCACTCGCTGGCTTGTGAAAAGTGCAAATATATTAATATGAGGTCTGCATGCATTAGCATTAATTAGTAAGAATAATCAAAATACTGTTTAAAATGTGAGTAGATATGTTTTATTTTGAGTAAATAGTTGATATGTCTCAGTGTCAGCTTTCAAAAAATATTTAA